>JAVHNF010061740.1:28834-41501 GCA_034783455.1 Micropsitta finschii
AATCTGAATCTTCCTCAGTTCCTTATTGCTGCCTGTGACAAGGTGGCACAGCTTGATAGGTCTTTGTTCCATCCTTTCTTAGCTGAGTGGTTTACACTCAGAGTCACCCTTAGTGTGTAACTTGTGCACTGAGTTGGACTGAGTGTTTGGACCAAGTGGCCCTGTCCTGGTCCCCTCACTATGTAGAACCCTCTATCCAGTTTCTCAAATGCTGGATTAGGCTAGGATGTGCTGTTAGATAATACACTCTGCAGGATACTAACAGATATGCTAACATCAAGCAGATGATTGGTCTACTTAACGTTCCCAGCATCATTTAATCCGTATCTGTATTCAGGTTTCATATTTTTAAGTTTGTGTTGATTCAAAATGGCCCTCTTGCGAGGCATCAGTTCTCTTCCTTCATCTGATTTTCTGCTTTTTATACAGTGTGCTTGGTGGTCTTTTGCTTAAAGTTGGGTTTAGTTTGTTTTTGCGGTCTCTTTTAGAACAACTGCTTTTAGCTATAAAAAGTATATACTCTTCAGTGGAACTAGTGTCTGGGAGTTGGTCTGAATTGTGTCTGCATTATATAGCCAGTATTTTTAGATGATCCTTGTCCATTGTCAGTATTTTAGGTAGACTGCTTCTCTTGCCAGGAATTGCTTCATGAGAATTCTTTCAGTGATTTTGCAGCAAAAGCGACATCTAAAAAAGAGCAAAAGCCTGTACTTCGGGTTTGTATAGATACAAAACTCCCACATGGATACTGCTTTGAGAGAAGGGTAGTAACTCAAATAGTGTTCACTGCCAGTATCTAATACATTGTCTTTTGCAGGTGTTGAGGACAGTCTGCCCTTGTCTGTATAAGCATCCAGGCTGTTTTCTGCCCTAATCAAGCAACTTGTAGCTGATACCTGCTGTCAGTTAAAGATTGCTGACAGGCTTTGGTGTGCTTAGGCCTTCCCATGTGGCCTGGGGACAATGAGTCTGGCTGGGCATGTGCCACTTTCATTTGGCATTACTGGTTTCCTTCTTCTCACTTATCACCTCCTTCAGGAGTGCAACAGTGAATGGAGGGAAAGAGGTTTCAGAAGAACCTAGTCTCTGTCCTACTGTAATAAAATACCTAAAGTTTGGAGATCTTTTTCTGTAAAGGAAAATAAGGAAAATATGATACTTCTGCATTTTAAAAAGGTAGCCTTCTTTTAAGGATATTGTTGGGTTTAGTTTGGTTTGACTAACGGTTTACCCTTTCAGAACCAATGAACACAGTTTTAATGCTTTAGTAACACACTTATCTAAAGCACTTGTCAGGCGTCTTGATAAATTATGCCTCTCAAGCTTTCTGTGAAGTGTTACAGATGGAGAAACAGAAACACGGAGAGGCCAAGTGACTTGCTCCAAAGATATAAGATAAATCTTCAGTTGTGTTGCTGGAGTGCTTTGGTTAAATGCATCTTCATTTGGAGATTGTATGAGCTGAGGTGGATAAAAAAGCAAAATAAATTGCTGCATGTAATCACAGCACATGACACATTTTCAACAGCATTCCCCAAAGACATGTATTTTGTCATCACGCAGTGTAGTTAGTTGTGTCTGAGACTACATTCCTGTTCACCTCACTTTGAGTAACCACTGATATTTTTATGAAGAGCAGAGTAATGGAGGACCTGTGTGGGACCTTGGAGACTGAGACCAGCCAGAGCTTTAACTTGCCAGCAGCAGTGGAAGTTTTAATTCTTCCTATGTTTGAGAAGAGAAAAAAAACCTGCTTTTCTGTATCTCTCCACAAAGTGCCAGTCTTACTGGGCTATCTTATGGAAGAGATTTTTGTCATCAGAATAGTTGTGCTTTTTGTTGTTGTTGTGTTTTCTTTCATTGTGTTTAAAATTTTGCTGTACTTGCACTCAAATGTTAGGTACTTATCAAAATCCAGGTCTCTGTCCAGACCTCACTGGCAAACCTTGCCTTGGAGTGTATTATTTACACAGGAATATCTGTTGATTGCACTTTACTAACCTATGTATTGAAGCATCACACAGCTTTGAATTGTGGTTCATTTTTTCCCCTCAGAATTTGATCCAAGCAGCTGGCAGAGTAGCAGTTTGATGCCACTATATGTGTTCCATATCTTGAAGGCAGCTTGTCTTCACTTTAGCAGGTATCAGTTCATTTTTATGAGAGTAAACTGACTCACAGTACTTCTATGGAGATGCTTCATTCACAGAGATATCTTGCAGCAAGGAACTTGCTGTTGCAATACCTTCTTTTGCTTAGTTTTGAGTTGCTCCTGGCATTTTTTGCCATAGGTTTGGTTTTAATTGGAGTGCTTGGGTAGGTGAAAGGGCACAGAGAGCTAGAGGTGAGATGAAATTCCCCTAGGTTGGATAAGGAAGAGGAGCAGGGGGGATTTTGCAGTGTGTCTTCTGAAGTTTTGGGGGATGTGTCCTTGCTAGTAGTGTGCCCTCTTGCCTAATTTGCTTTATATTTAAGTGCTTCAGATGTGCCTAATGGGAATACTAGGGGAGCTTGCAGATTGCTAGGATCTGTTTAAAAGAATCAAGAAGTGTGGTAAATGATTAAGTTTTTGTTTGCTTAGTGTCCTGAGTTTTGTCTGGGCTACCAATGCTTACAGTTCCTTTGGTATGTATGTTCAGCACTCTGCACTGCAAAATAGAGGGCAAAGTTTCCATTAACAGCAGGATAGCTCCCATTATGAGTGATCTTGCTCACCTTACATGTCCAAAATCTTTCTTAAAAGTTGAGAATATTGACTATTTTGAAAATGAGAGCCTTTCTTTTTCATTTATGTTTGGAGGCTGTAAAATCTAAAAGTCTTTTGAATTGAAAGCCATGCAGTCAGATCAGTACATGTCATTTAAGGAAGTCCTTATATCTTTGTATTCAGATGTCATGAGACAGTAATTTAGTCATTTAGGTAAAATATGAAATAACGGTTGATGACAGAACTGGAAAAAATAGTCCTACGTTATTTACATGATTTTTAAAATCTTTTTTTGCAAAGGAGAACTGTTCACCTGGGAGGAAATGTTTTAGTTTGTTTTTGTATAGCACAGCTTTTTGGGGAAGTTTTACCAGAAATTATTTTATTCACAACTTCATCAGTGGTTTTGTAACCAGTTTGACGTTTTGTAATGCTCTGTTTCCACAGAGGAATGAAAGTCCTTGTAAGGTTATTGAAACACACAGTTGTAAAGCACTTGTAAATTATCTCTAGAATGTAAACAGAGACTCTGAGCAAGCTACAAATATGTTATTTCAATAAGAATTGGGGCATGTTTTGATAATTAACTGGGCATGAATGATTACTGGTGATTTTTATTGTATTACAATTTCTTTTTTCATGATTGGTCAGTTAATTATTTGTTTCTTTTTTCTTCTTTCCTTTTTTCTTTCTCTTTTCACCCTTTCTTTGACATGGGGTGTTGTCATCTGTTAGTTCCTGGTAGCTACACTGTCGACGCTGAACCAAAATAAATCAATTGTGAATGGCCAAATGACCAGCTTCTGACTGTTAGTGGTAAATAGTTGCAGCACTCTCCTGGCCATAAAATACAACTCTTCGATGAAACTAAGTCTTCCCACTTTATGTATGTGTAGTGATAAACTAAGATTTTTGAATCCAGGGTTGGATCTTAGTTATGCCCATGTTTTCTATTTAAATTGTTGGTATACTGTTGTTGAATTTAATAGCTGATGACTTTGGTGTTAGACATTCGGTTCAGCTGAGCATAAAGCAGAAAATGCTTCCACTTAAGTGATAAAGAAGTAGAATTGTAATTAGCAAGTTTTGGTTTCTGTTTGCAAAGAGTTCAGGATTATATAGCCAGGAAGAAAAAAAAAAAATCTCTCTTTTTGTTCTTCACTAACATAAAATTGCATTAAGAAAATGTAATATTATAAGAATTTCAATAGTTAAACAGTGATGTTACAAGTAACCTTCAAGTATTGCAGATATAGGTAATGAGTGGTAAAATTGTAAAGTAATATATTGGACATTAAAGAAAGTGATTAACTCAATGAATAAATTTATTTACATACTGCTTAATTCTATTGGTAGCCATGCAGTAACTATGCATCCTAGTAACTTATTCAGAATATGTGCTTCCCCATAGTGCTTTTTTTTACAGCTGTTGGAGGCTCTTTACATTGCAGAAACATGTTGTTCTGATCAAAACAAAGAGTTCAGTTTTATAAACTACACAGATTCTTGACTTTTTAATGCTTGCAATTAAAAGGCAAATTTTAAATTGAGGCCGTTTGACTGTTTAGGTATCAAATGATGTACTCGGCTTGAACTTGGCAACTCAAAGGAACAAATGTGCTTTAAGGTATCAAAGTGGTTTAGGAATCCTATGCCTATGACAGAAGCTTTGAAGATGCTTGATATGTTAACACTGTGGAAGGAATTGTATTCTGGGCTGAAGAGTTTTCCTTAGAAAGAAGCATTCTGTTGTGAATTCTTGAAAAAATTTTTGACTGTTCAAACCTTCTGCACTGATAACTGCCAAATATCCTTTCTGTTGAAAAGTTGTTGGAAAAACTATTTGTGATAATCTCAGAAACTGTCCCTGCACGTGGCAGGGGGACTGGAACTAGGTGATCTTAAGGTCCTTTCCAACCCTAACTATTCTAGATTCTAAACAGGACTGTATTTAATTGCAGACTAGTTGGATAGCTCATGTACAGATGTGAGGGAAGTTCTAATTTATGGCCTGGGCTTAAACCACGACACACCGACACTAAAGAAACAGCAACTTGAACTGTCAGAACAGAAAAGAAAATGTCCCTGTGGTGCTCCTCTGCCCCATTTTGCAGTCATGGTAAATTCTGTCAAATATTTTGGAAATGCTGATAGAGGAGGATAGTGGTAAGTAGCAATTCATTTTGGCAGCTGAGCCTCAGTAAAAGAGCAGCTCTCAGCCAACAACATTTAAAACCTTCTGAAAGGCTTTGCAAAGACCTTGTTCAAGAAGGCTGGGAACTAAGGCGAAAGACAGATTCTGATCTTCCCCATCTTTTTTCTGGGATATGTCTCTTCCCAGCCAGCTAGCAGTTTTGGAGAAGGGGACGTCTCAGCATAATGCACAAGGAAATCTGTATGTTACTCTCCTATACCTTTTCTGTGGTCCTTAAACAAAGGACTAATCAACAAATTCCTGGACCATCAACAAATGACTTCTGGAAATTACATTTATTTTGTCTGTAAGGCAAACTGAAGTTTCACAGCTCAGCTGCATTCAGATTCAGTACTGAATTCCAAGCACAACATAAACATGATGTCATTCAGTCCAGCTGTTTGCCTGTTATAAAGGTTCAAATTCATTTTTGAATATAGATCTGGCTGAACTCCCATACAACTCAAATTTCAATTCACTGCTCTCTTGTGACCAATTTCTGGTACAAAACACAGATTCACACATGCATGCATACAGATACTGTGCTGCAAACCCCAGTGTTCAAGAAACCAGCAAAATCCAGAATTACGGTCCTCTATCCTTTCTTATTTCAGCTGTCCTGGATGTATGCTTTATAGCAAAGATTTTTTGATTACAAATACAGATTACGGTGGCCTATGCCTCAGTCAGGGTCTGAAATATGTGATGCTCAGCTGATGAGCAGCTACTGAATGTTACATTTTTCCCCTCATTTAGTGGCTCTTGCTCTGCACAAGCCAAATCCTGTTCCAAGGGCAGTATTACTTATTAGTAGTTCATGAGCTCTGCAAGTCATCACCAAGAGATCTGAGATCCTCTACCGTTACCAGCAAATTTGTTCTCATACCAGAAGGGGAAAAGTCAGGGAAGCTGGAACGAAACAACATGGACTCTCAGTGCCCAGCAGCAGATGTTTAGAACATATTCAAAGCATGTCACATAGAAAAATATTGTGATCAGTGACAAATCTTTAGTCAAACCAATTTTCCCAGCATCATTTTCAATTTTCACAGCCCACTCAACAAAACACTTCTGTGGTTTCATGTACTTATCAGCAATTCACTCTGCTCACAGAGAGTTGTTATTCTTTAGATTAGAAGTCTAACTGGGTCTTTTGATTTAGCATTTTACTAACACCTTTGGAAGGACATTTCTGAATAAAAATTAGGCAAGAAAATACAGCAGGAGCTTTTACACAACAAAGTAACAAGCAACTGACTTTACTGACACCTAGTACCCTTGCTTCACATGTATATGCATCCCAAGTCCCCACTCTTCCCCAGTTTATTTTGCGCCATCATTACATCTCCAGCTCTCAGTATTCCAGGTGAAGTTTCAGGTTCTTCTGAAAAATCTGGTTGCCGCACTCTTGCTGCTAGGTTTGCTGAAGATGTGAGACACAGACATGTGATGTACTGCCCCTTCAGCTATGAATAGTTATCAGTGTTATAGTTCAAGCTTCCAACTAGCACTGCCACCTGCGAGGACTGGGTGACTTGGGACAGAAAGTCCTTGGCAGGAGCCAAACCTTAATGAGCTTAAAATGAATTAAGGAGTTTGGCAAATACAAAGCCAGGCCATGGAATAAGTAGTTGCAGAAAGTTTCCAGTGCGAAATGTTTACAAGATAATTATTTACATTATCTAGATGGTTTTAATTACAGGATAGTTCAGACCAGTTGCTTAAGTTTTCCTAAGGGTAATTAGTCACTCTGTGAATTTGCATATTTTCCATTGCTGTATTGAGGCAAATCAGTCGTACTTATCAGAAGATTGACCTGACAACCTCTCTGTTCTTGGGAGATTATAGTCTGAATTTCGTCATGTTAGTATGTAATGTATTAGCAAATGTTCCACTGCAGTGCTGCAGCAAGCAAACTCTGGGGAGATCTCCTTTAAATGTAAGAAATTTCAAGCACAGACAGAAGGAAGGGGAATTTTCTCACAACCACTACTCACGACATTTCAACATTTTACAAATATATTAATATTCTATCCTCTGTCAGTGTGGCAGAAGGACTTATTCATCTTATTCATAGCAATAAGTAAACAATCACATGAACTTTATATGTCCACACGATATACAGACGGCCACACTCTATACAAACTGTGCTTTTAGTTATGCTCAGATTTACTAAACTAAATGGAAGTAGATTCATTCCTACCACAATTCCTGAGAAGTGGGTTTCACAAAGAAATATGTCATAGTAAATTTCAGAAAGCTCATTTATAGCATTTTATCAGCTGTAGCCATGGGAAGCACAGAGATATCCACAGCTAAGATTATCAGCCATTTTTTACTTGAAAATCAAAACCTTCATATAAATAGAAAAATACTATAAATATCTAAGAAGGTATATATTACCAATTTGTACAGATTTCACAATAGAAAAGAAATCTTTTTCTTTTTTTTTTAATGTGTTTGTAAGTGGCAGCATTTTAAAAGATTCTTATATTGTTTCACTTTGCTTGCATTTTCCACTGGGTTTAGTTCTTGTTTTTGTTAACAGAGCAATGATTGCTTCCACTGAGAAAGTGGGCATAAATCACAGTAAATTTAAATTGATAGATGTTTAAATAATTAAATTACATTCTTCCGGAAGGACTTGAAATTGGTACTTATAAAAATAGAAAATTTTACAATGACAACTGACATTATTCAAGTGCCATCTAGCCTAGTTAGATGGGCTGTCCTTGAGCATCTGTGAACTTGTATTATGAAGTGAAATGCACACCAGACAAAGTAGAACATCTTGGAGCTTTGAAGTTAGTTTTGTTGATATTGAAGTAGAAATTGCTAAATAGTTAGAACAAGCAAGCTCTAAGTTTTTACATATAAGGAAAAGGACAGTTAATGAGTGACAAACACATTTACAGATATCTTTGTTTTATGAACCAAGTCAGAATCTGATACTATATAATAGCTCACACTTGTATATACCTATAGACATATATATGCAAATATAGCTTCAGTAAGTGGAAAGCTTAGACAGATTAATTTCTGTTATTTTATTTGTAAAGAAAAAGTAGCAAATCCTCCTTTTCTTGTCGTCCAAGCCTTTACTTAACCATGTAATAAAGCTAACCATTTGGGTCAGTTAGTTTTCCTGGTCATGTTTTAATCTCTTGTTACCTAGAAGGTCAGATGCCATGGTCAGAATAGTCTCTTTGGTCTGAAAATTAGGGAAAAGTGTAGATCTGTAGGAGGACAAAAAAACACAAAACCAGATTCTCTTCTGCTGGCAGCCTACATCAAGCAGAGGGGAATCTTAAGTCTGCTGACATGTTGTAGCAGTCACCAGCAGCCCACTTATCACGTGCAAGGGACAGAACTGAGGAGGGGCTCATATTGCACACACCGTGTCTGTGAGAAAGATAATCTCTCTTTAGAGGACAGTAGTAGTGAACTACTGTCCTGCAAATGCTTCACATACTCATCCTCTCTCCTAATGCACAGTTTGCACCAGGAAATAGGATAGAGAGCTGGCCTTGGAGCAAAAGCTACTTCTCTGTACTAGTTATGCAGGATCCACCTGATCTTGCAGGAATTCCTTGCTGAGCCAGGTTTGGCTCCTTCAGGTCATCTGAAAATTGACAGAACTATTGCTTTTTGCCTGCCTGCTACATTATCTATCATAGTACTTATGAAGCACACAGCAGAATGTTCTTGCTACTGTCTTTTACTCTGACACCCATTCCAAAGTTCACAGTTACTGATGTAAAGCAGGAAAGCTAGAAAACTTGACGAACACCATGTAAGTTAAGGTGATCTCACCCATTTTGCTTAGCTGGGGTAGAAGCATCTAGATAATCACAGCCTGCTGGACAACCAAGAGAAATGAGTAAAGTTCAGTAAGTTGTGAATAAGCACATGTTCATTTATGCATGCAGTTATTCCTTGTTTTTTGAAATACTGTCCATACTTATTTTAGACCCAAGCAATAGTATACCACAAAAAGAAAGAGCTTGTAGGTTTCATGGAAATGAATGACCTTAAAAGGGTGTTTTCTGGAGGGAGAAAGAGAGGGAGAAAGAAATTTAGTAATAGAACTTCATCTGAATAGCGTTACTGTGACACTATAGAGGAAGAACCTTCATTGTAAGAACAGCCTGACACTAATGGCTAGATATTTAAATCAATGGTCTAATCATTAAACTGCATTTCTTTAAATTTTTTAATATGTGCTACATTTCCAAAAGGAGAACAATTGTTTACCGTAGGTGTCCTTCTATGAATCATCAAAAGTCAATGCAAAAGTACTCACATTGCAATACTTAAAATAATAAATTAGTAATAGAGACCACACGCTAAAGTGCTTTGCATGTCATACTTTCTGCTTTTGTCAATTAACGGAGACATTTCAGAGCTTATGGCAAAAAATAATTTCTCCTATTTAAAACAAAGCAAGTTGATACCTGCTTTATTTCAGAGTCCTTAGCAAAATACGAGCTTTTACTGAAGGTATTAAACATCACCCAAAGTGCTTAGAGTTTTATTCTTCTGCTACAGGCAGCAAAGTGACCGTGATTTTATTGCCTACTTTGCCTTTGCCAGAGAACCAGGCTGACTTCTGCTACAAAACTCATGGAGGCTTTTGTAGGGCTAGGTAGTAGCTACCTATTGTAGCTGTAGTAGCTGCCTTGAGGGGTGCCTACCCAAGGGGAATACCCTGCTCTGGAGTCAACAGGGTCATCCTGGCCCAGGATCTGCCATTCCTTATCTCAGGTCATTGACTGGTGGTAGCATGGTCAGGAAGTTCAAGTCATCAGGCCTCTTCTCTACTTTTCTTTGTATGCAGATTGTAAATTCATTGTCTTTTTATTCTGCTTGTACAACAGCAAATATAGTTGACATTCAGGTTTGTAAATGTGCAGTGGATACAATAACAGCAACCTATAAAATGGTCATGGCATCCAAATAAAAGTTTAGATGTGCTGCAGGTATGTTAATGGAAGAGAAAAAAATAAGTGATGGTTCACGCTAAGCTGAGAAGTGATTCAATTTTCCTAAGAAATGTTGTGAATACTTTTTCCACAATCCATCCAACTCTACTGATGAATAAAATTGATCCTAGTGGAAATCAGACTGCACATGGCTGAAGCTCATCATTCGGTGGTGAATTAATGTGATCAGGGTGTCTCTATCTCTACAGTACAGAAGTCGACTAGCATTTAACTGCCCCCAAAACCAGCTCATTCACAGAATGCTCAGTACTGGTTAGGAATATGGACATAAGAGTCATATTTAACAAACACAGGCAAACTGCAAAACTTTAGCAAAGTTTCCTTTATGTTGACAAAGCTAAATCTATCTGCTGCTAGGGCAGAGAAGGGCTTAGGGATGTAAGTTAATCCATGCCAGCAAACAATATGAGGTGTAGTAAATGGCTGAAGCTAAAGAACACAGTATATTTGTGAGCGCATTTCCACAGAATATGATGTAAAGAATTATTCTTCCTGTCTAATGTTACCTGAATTAAAGGAGGCATATTTTGTCCCTTTATTTAGTCAGTGAATGAAAATAGAATAATCATAAAACTGGGCAGAACCCAAGGGCTGCAAAATGCATCTTCAGTAAAAATTCAAGTGGCTCCTTCTCATCGCCTTCATCAGCCCCATAGCTACATCTGGAAAAATAATAGAAGTGCAGCGTCCTGAAAGAGCTTGTTTTGCTGAAGTTGGTGTGGGAGCACTGAGCAAGACTTCAAACCCAGGCATCAGCTGAGGATTACGTAAGGTCAATTCTCGTCATTGTTTCTGCCGATCTTTAAGCTGTTAGTATAGAGGCAGCGTGACTAGATTCCTTTGAATGGAAAACAGCACAATAGTTTCATGATGAAAATGGTTGTGCTGATTAGGAAAGCAGTTTTCCATCATGAAAGCAAATATGTGGCCACACTTCCATGGAGGTACGGAATGCAATGTGCTTACTTTTCCCTTTTCTTTTTATGCAGGCAAAACAATACCCTCAACTCTTGATTGCTATGGAGATTATTTATGTACAATGTAGACTCAAGAGCTGTTTGAAGCCTGGTGTTTTGAGAGAGTCATCAAAAGCCGTTTTCCTTTGGATTTTACCTTGTAGGTGATTGATCTTGTAACAGAATTCTATTCATTTCTACCTTCTCACTAATGTATACAAGCAAATCATCCTTTCCTCCTAGTAGATGAACCAGATTGTCTTGAATTGTCTGGAGAGGGACATTTTACAAGGACATGGAGTAATAGGATAAGGCAGAATAGATTTAAACTGAAAGAGCATAGATTCACATCATATATTAGAAAAAAAAGTTTTACTGCAAAGGTGGTGAGGCACTGGAACAGGTTTGCCCAGAGAAACTGTGGCTGCCCCATCCCTGGAGGTGTTTAAGACCAGGTTGGATGGGGCTTTGAGCAACCTGGTCTAGTGGAAAGGTGTCCCTGCCCATGGCAAGGGGGTTGGAACTAGATGATCTCGAAGGCCCCTTCCAACACAAACCATTCTATGATTTTATGGTATGATTCTATGAATTAACCAAATCTAGCCAAGGAAGCATAGTAAACAAGCATAGGAGTGTCAGTACAGGGAAAATGAGGGTCCATCTCAGCTCCTTTTCTGACTAGCATGCTTTTCATCATCTATAAATTGCAGTAATCCATGGAAGGATCCTCACATGCTGTGCTGATGGAAGAAAAGCACATTATTTGTTATCTTGTACTGAAAGAAGATGAGGAAGCTGTAAAGGGTGTTAATAGTACTGACACTGTATGAGACACTGTATTGCAGCAGGAGCCATAACAGCTCATGATGAGCAGATAGTTCTCATTTCACTGTCTTATTATATCTGCAGCACTGCCTTAGGATGGGTTTTAATCAAGATCATTACAGTGCTTCTTCCTCTTTTTGACCTATCTTCTGCTGTAGTAAGCCTAAGTCTTTCTTGTCTCCTGATATTTATAAAATTTTCAGAATGTTAAATATTGTTGCAGCCTATCTGCACCTCAGCCAAGACAGCTTCAAATCAGACAGTGATCACAATAAATATTGATGGTGATTAGGCAAGATGCACAGTTAGAAAGCACCCACATGAGCTTGTATTTCTCTGAGAAGCCAAGCTAAGACTGAAAGATCCCAGCTGGTCCATGGGTACTCACAACAGATTTTTTTCTCTTTTTTTTTTTTTTTTAATTAAATAGCTGACTAACCTCATTTTCTGCTAAGCTGAAAGGCTATGATCAATTAAGAATGAAGTATTTAATTCTTTCTTTAGGGAGATGCTTTACTGGGTGAAATCAGATCTGTTTCAAAACCAGAAGTTGAAATTCTTGGAAAATGTAACCATGAACATGTTTCAATTTTTTTTTTTTTTTTTTTTTTGTAACACAACCCTTCTATTGCAGCTGATTGATTCAAATGCAAAGTGCTGCTTGAAACCATTTACTGATTTAGATCCAACATAACAAATAGTTTCCATTCTCCCTGAGTGCACTTTCTGGCAAAGCAATTCCTTGCAGCCCTGTTGGCTCCACTCTTTTCAATGTCTTCACTCTCAAAGTATTTGAAGCTATAGCATAACTGGTACCTACACACAAAGAAGGAATAAAGGTGTAAAAAGTTGTGGAAGTAGGGGATCTTGAATTAGATTTATTTTAAATTCATTCAGATTGGAAAACTTAGGGAGAGGGATTCTTACATTCCCTCATGAGTGGGGCAATGAGTGATTTATTTGAGGATTGAGACAGGCCTTT
>JAVHNF010061740.1:51534-64976 GCA_034783455.1 Micropsitta finschii
GTTTTAAAATAAACTAGGATTACTTCAAAGCAGAACCATATAAAGAAAATCCTTTTTCTTTTTAATTCATATGCTTTTAAAAACCTTATCTATCAAGAGAGCAGAGAAGGTCTTATGATATTACAAAGCTGGCTTAAGAAAGATAGGAGCTATTTCCAAACAAGCAGCAAATTGTAATGGTGTAATGGTTGTGCTGGATGGAAAAATTTCTTACAGATTTCATTAAACTCCACAGGACTGAATCAGCTGAGCCAGCTCAAGTGGCTCTTCCCAGAAAAGTGGCCACTTATTTCTCATTGCCACGTAAAGTGTTTCAAATGTACCTGAAAGTTATAAATGAAGACTAAGGACAATGAAGAATTTTATTTCATTTCCTTCAGAAGGGACAAAGTTACAATTTTTAGTGCTGTGGAACAAACTTGAAGTGAGAATCCCATGTAACATAAAAATGGCTTTCAAGGAAAATTAAAAGTTTCTGTGCAAATTCCTACATTTTTCCGGATGCCATGTCCAGACAATCTGTCAAACAGTTGGTCTTCCTAAAGAATGTTTCTCCATTAGAGACTTTCCGATTGTTTCTCCTGTTTTCACTGTTTCTAGTTTTCTTTTATCCTCTTTTCTATGGCACCTTTCTAATCACATTTCCTCAAGAGATAGATTCCAAAACTATTGCTTTCACTTGGCAAGACAATGATTTCTTGTCTCTCAGAAAAGTGTCTCTTATACAACTGGTCCTAGTAATGTCGATGAAGGTTATTTCTCATCACGAAGATGTAGGGGGACATGCAGTGTAGTATTTTGCCTTGTCGGTAGTCTTGCTGTGTCCTTAGAATAAATGGTGAGTGCTCAGAATAAGTGAGAGGACCCATCTCCTGTAGAATGACACCGGGAATGTGAAGCCAGATGTTATAGTTTCTGCTCATTTTGTGGATATGACTACAAAGCATAGAGCATGACGATCAGTTCCTTGCTTATCTGAAGATTATTCTAAGGAAGACTAATCTGTTATTTACTTAATAATGTTAAAATGTTGTCCTTGACTCCCACCACTACAGCATTCAAAAATGAAAAACAACTCCTTTGCAGACGCTGGGTAGGATCTAGAAAGTCATGTTACACCTTCAAGGTTAATTTGGAAAAAGGGACTAAAAAAAAAAACCTCAGTGAAGGAGGCAAGCTGTTTGATAAAAGCCTCTGTAGATTAGATCACTTCTCTGCTTCCACTTGTGACGTTAATGGAAATGAATTGATCCACCTACAGGGATGTGTGTGCTTGTTACTAACACAGGCACTTGTACATTTCTTCACTCTTCTCTCAAAAGATGAGAGGTCAAAAGAGGTCACAGTAGCTCTTTATGGCTTTTCTTCCCCCATGTTTGCTTCTCCTAAGGAACAAGCAGTTTTAATGAGCTCTGAAGCTTCACAATCACTTAGATTTTGCAACATCTTAATTGCTTTCTATAGTATGTTTCAATGACAGCACGATAAGGCTAAAAATCAGTCTGAAATCCTGTGCGTCCACAGATGTAGAAATCTGACCGGGATGCAGGGCACATCTGTACCCTTTCTGCTGGGCTCTGTCAGAATCATAAGCCAAACACCCTGAGTTTTGGAGAGTTCATAATCAGTCAAGATCTGCATCAAAAATGTGCAGCTCAGATCCACTTTTGGTCTGAAATATGCCAGGCCACGTGCCAGAGGACACATACCTAATTACCAGCTTGTGCTGATTATTACTTCTTCTGTACTTTTCTTAGTAAATTTAGAATAAATTATATCTCTGGTAAATTACACAAAGAGATGATTATACATTTAATTAGATGTTTACCTCTTGTTTTCTTCATGCAGTAGTAAACTAGTGCAGATTACAGGAACTCAGAATAATTTTTCTGGATGGCCACATTTTCCCAGGGTTAGATTCAATGAAAAAAAAAAACCAAAAAAAACCAAAACCAAAAACTAAACCAAAAACACAAAACCAAACAAAAAAACAGTAAGGCTTTTGGTTAAGGGAATATTTATACCACATTCAGCCTTTTTTTCTTCCTTTAATTCAAAAATGAATAGTATCAGGGATAGTATCTTCAGCTATTTGTAATCCATTGGAAAATGCATATTAGAAAGGAAAACACATAATTTATTAAATGTATTGCTTAAAGTGAGAAACTTGAAATTGAGTTTTGTAAGTCTGGGGATTTTGGGTTATACTTGGCATGGGCTAGTCAGTCTGCTGAATTATTCAGTACTAAGCCTGCTAGTGGGAATAACAAGAAAACAGATGTAGATTTTGAAATGTGTTTTCATTTGAGTGGGGAAAAAAAAAAAAGTTTAAAAACTGAATAGCTACACTGAAAAAAAGATGTATCTCCTCCCCATTGAATAACTGTTCATGGATGACTGCAGTTCTGCCTGTGAAAGGGGTGCCCATGTGTATTTACATAGTGGCACTTAAACAAGAATGTTGTAAGAGGCTGTATTGTGCATTAAACTGCATCTAAATATAAGCCGCTTCCCTTTGCAACCTCTGTTTTTCAAACTAACCAAAAGGTACATATATGTTGGAAGATAAGGACAGAAGGTGGTCAAAACGCAGATGTCTTCACCTGTCTGAGGAAATCAGCTTAAAAGGAAAACCTATCTCTTAGGATTGCTCTTTCATCACACAATCAATTCTCTGTGTTAGAGAAGCACTCTGATTTCCTTCAGAAATTGAAAGAATTGTGCAAATAGTGGTAATTTTTTCTCAGATTTAAATGTCAGAGGAAAGTCTGCCTTTGGTTTAGTTGAAGCTAAATCTAGCTTTTTCTTATCCAAGTATCAGATTACCTAGTGTCTGAAAGATTTCTTATGTTTATAAAGAAAAACAATTTCTTGGCAACAAATATCTTCAACAACCACAAAGAAAGAGTTGTTTCGGGAATGAAAGTAAAACCCCTTATTTTGTCAGATCCTACTTTTTCCCTCATTATTAGGGGGTAACTAGCCTTGATAACAATAGGCTCTTTTTCTCCTCATCACAAGGTTGGGTAAGAGCTCAGGAGATAAGAGGGATGAAAGTAACTAAGAGCACACTCCACCTTACCTGAGTCACATTGTTTAGTTGGAAACAGGAATTGCTAACAAGGGGCAAAACCCCCATAACTGAATGTGTAAGCTTTTCATGCTTTCCCATCCCATTTTTCTCATACTCTACAATATTCTACCCACAGCTTTCCTGCACCCTATGACCAACACTACAAATAATCTCAATGAGAAGGGATGAAGACAGAGTCTCTGCCATGGTTTCAGTCTCATACCTCTGGTGCTGCATTTGCTCAGCAACACATAAACACCCAAAACTGAGGAAGTTAAAGTAGAAAAATGACCTCTTGGCAAGACATCGTGAAGTCTAATAAATGCAAATGCAAATGCAAATGCAAATAATAATAATAATAATAATAATAAAATAGCGAAATTACCAGGTCCTTCAAAATGGTCATCCATACTGAGTCCTCCATGCAAAACTACATGCAGAATGATGCACTGCAGGAGCATGGTATTCAAGTATCTGGCAGAGCAAGTCAAAGCCATTTTATCTATTGTTCATCATGTCTGGTAAAATGGAATATGCTGTTTGTGTTTCCTTTGATAAATCTTAACAAGGGCAGCAATTGTCAGGCCCAGAAACAGAACTTTTGTAAATTAAAAAGGTGGCTGAAAAATTCTAGCTCTGTCCATTCCAGGTAAGGAAGAAATCAGTGGAACAATTTTCAGAGAAAAACAGGGATATCAGTTTAATCAACATGCGTAACTCCTTTTGGAAGAAAAGGTTCTGCTTTTTTAATCCAAACAAATACAAAATAGAATTTCTCATGCTCAAAGAGTTCACAAAACAGTGACTAGCAAACATACTTTTGCAAAGCTTTCTAAAGGTATTTTTATTTAGCAATATGAGGCAAGTATTCCAGCTTGACGACAATAGATCAGAAGTATGGGACAACAAATACAAATTGGATTTTTTTTAAGCTAGAACTTGAGAAATATCCCCAAGGTGACTAATAACTGGTCACTTCCTCTCTATCTCACTCTTGTACAGTCTGTGAAGGGCTCTTAAATATTTGTTAAATGCAGACAAGAAATAACAAATAGGAAAGTTGTGGCTATATGAAGGAAAATGGGTATCTAAAATTTTCAAGAAAAAAAAAAAAAAAAGAAGAAGAAAAGAGATAAGGATAAGTATAAATTACACGCATGAGCCAGCTCCAGGGCTATTGAATTCAGCTGGAGCTTTTCCTCCATCAGCCTCAATAACCTTTGGATCCGACTCACCACTGTTGTGATGAAGTGCAGAGTTCTCATCTCTTGCAGAAAAGGGTTATTCAGTGCAAAAGCCAGTACCTTTGCTGGAGCCCTCCTGCACTAGCTAGGACTGAATTCAGATCACACTTCAGCCAGGACACCTGAGCTGAAATCTGACCTATTTAGCAAACACAGCACATGGTTTGTTGAAGCAGATACTCCAATTAAAATGCAAGCATCATGTGGATGGACTCTATCCAGCTCTTTTTTGAGTCCAGCTGATTGACTGGAATCAAATTTATCCGTCTACTCCTGCTGATCTGTGACAGTCTGGAAATATAAAGCAGCTGTGAATTTAAGGTACCACTTGAAGCGTACTTGGCCTAGGTATAAATGGTTACAAAAGGGAATTGGCAAGGTAGCATGTTCTACCCAGTACAGTCATTTTAAGGTATCTCATAATTTATAAAGCTTTACTTTACTGTAGGTGACCTCCTTGTTCTGTGTAGCAGTAAGAACAAGGGACTGGAGTGTGGATGACAGCTTTCATTTGTCACAGGAATTTTTCCATTGTGTTTCCTGCTCTGTAAAAGGTGAAATAATTCACTTGGCTTTCACCAGCTCCTTTGCAGCTCTATAAAAGGCAAAACTGATATGGAAAAAGGATGCTTATAGGCAAGACGAAATCAGTGTGATGCACTTTTGTAGTCTTTTCCAAATACAATAGAAGTATGGTGTGGTTTGAGGTTTGGGGTTTTTTTTGTTTGTTTGTTTCTTTCTTTCTTTTAAAGGAAAACAGCTTCTGAAAAATACTGATAATTCAGAAATTACCTAAATCTTACACCATTTGAAATCTTTTAGCAACTTAAAAGATGTCACCTTTTTAGCAGAAACATTTTCTAAAAAACTCCTAAAATATTACTACTGGCTTTTTTTTTCTTTTTTCCTTTTTATTTTTTTCAAATTAACCTACTCAATCTTGAAACAAACTTATGCTGATATTCTGAACAATCTTCATGTTCTTTTACTGTGTAATGAAGTACCCCCTAGGGCTTACTCAGCACTGGATAATCTTTCATGAAAACTAATATGAGCTGTTACAGTACTCTCAGCTTAACTGGAATAAAGACAAGATTTTTTTCAGAAGTATTCATCCATTTGGAAACGCACAGTTCAGTAAGTAAAGGAATATGTGGGTCCTTGTATCAAATCACCTTCCATAACTCCTGTAATTAACCATTTTCCAGTAATTTTCCTACGTAACTCTCCATGCTGTTTTCATCTTTTTTCCCACAGGCTTGGAAACCATGCTTGTTCCATTTGGTAGCTTATTCTTACTGATGTGTATCTCAGCACCTCACTATGTCACATTTCTTCTTACTGACAGCTATACAGTTTCCAGCACAAACCACAAGAGCAATGCAGACATGTCTGCTTTGCAACAACTCAACTTTTGGAACAATTTGAAAACCTTGAGGCTTTCAGAACTTCATTCACCTCTCCCTTTTTGTTATATCATCACACTCATTGCTTTTTCAGAAAGAGCAGTTGGGGTCTTTCTATACTTCAGTCTCTTTGTTCCTATCTTAACTTGCAAGTTTTAGCTTCACACATTTAGCTGTTGAACATGTGAACATGTTCTTGGGAAGATCATTTGAAAGCCTAAGCTTAGAAACATGTCACATCTGGTTCCTGAGCTCAAGACAGTCTAATAAACATGGTACAGAAAACTAACTCCAGATTTCTGAGCATTAATTGTATTTATCAATGTCTCTGTATTATCAGCTATAAATCATCATAGTGCAATTGATGACATCCCTGGAATCAAAATGAGCTGTGCTATATGAAGCTAAATTGCCATCTTGCACTTCCATGAGAAAAATATCTCTGGCAGGTATCCCTCACTGATGGTTGCACCAGTAGGAAAACAGGCTCTGAAGGGCTTGTACATGCAATATCATTCCACCTTCTGTCAGTCATAGAAGTTAAAGCCATTTTGGGCTGATGCACAGGTGGCAATGGGCCATTACTGGTCAGCACAGAGCAGGAAAGTTATCGGGATGCACCAATCGTTTTAAGTGCTAGGACTCTTAAATTAGTGTCACAGCTGACCTTCTTGTGCTTTCCCTTCAACTAAACTAGTAGAAACTGAATACATACATGCACAAATATATACACATATTTATAGTTGTAAGCATTTCCTGACAGGATCCAGATTTCCCCCTCCTGTGTATGAATTTGCTCTCAAATACACACACATTCCTTAGAGTGTATTTCATCAATATTTGGAGGAGTCTTAAAATCACAGAACCAATTAAGTTGGAAAAGACCTCTAAGATCATCAAGTCCAACCATTACCCCAGGACTGCCAAGACCACCAGTAAACCATGTCACTGAGGGCCTCGTCTATATTGTTTTAAACACTTCCAGGGATGGTGATTCCACCACTTCTCTGGGAAGCCTGTTCTAGTACCTGGTCATCCATTTGTACATGGCCCACCACTATAGTCCCTGTCCAGAGCTTCTACACATTTGTGAAATGTAAACGGCAAGTACACTAGGTATGATAAATATAGGCTATATCCTACAGATTAATGCTGTAGGCATTAGTCTGTAGGCAGAGTTGTAATTTCCTTTAAAATTTATTTAACACAAAATAAGTTATGCTCTCCTCAAATACCCCTTAACATTTCACACTGATAAACTTACATTTAAGGTATGACACCAGTGAACAGATCCATGAAGACCTATTTCATGTAGTTTGGGTGTCTGCCAGCTGCATTTTTATCCTCATAAAAGTGATGTAGGACTACAGATCATGATCCACATTGACTCAGTATGTGCCTCTGAGACCCAGAGATTGTGCTCCTGGTGCTCCAGGTCCTTTGGCTGGCATTGTGCAGCTCTTCACAACTCCGCTGGAGACTTTTGCTTGATGGTGGCATCCTACACTAAACACAAGGCTATTCAAACAACTTCTTTCACAGCAGAGTGCCTTGCCCATTGCAGTAGTGCCTTTGAGCTGCCATGGTGCCCGCTGTGCCAATAAAAGTCCAAAGGAGGGAATGGAGCCTGCAGCCCACTACGGCACCATGTGTAAATGGTACTGTGGCTTCCTGTCTCGTAGGAAGTGCCCTCTCCATGACCTGCAGTTTCTGTTATCTGGATGTCTGTCTCTTCACTTCCTGGAGCAAAATAAAACAGCACCAAAAGCGTCTGTCTCTTCCTTTTGTTTCACCACTTCTCTTCCAAAGGGGCTCTCTGAACTTGTGTGCTCAGCTGGAATTAATACACCCAGAGCCTCTGCGGAGAAGGCTGGGGATGTGGAGGAGGCCCAAAGGGGAGTGTGAGTATTTGCTGTTGATATACACATAAATCAGAACCAGCATATCACTCCACTGGATCTGAGGCAGCATCAGGGACAAAGGAACCTCAGTTTGTGATGCTTGCTCTTAGCTTTTATGTGTCTGGTCTTCAGACTTGTATGAACAGCCCTTGGTGTAAGTAATAGCAAATGCCAAGGAGAGAAAGGCACATCTTTTTACAGCTCTGCATAAGCCAGGATGGATGCATTATAGGCAGGCTATAAGGACACGATGTACATGTATCTACCTGAGCTTCAGAGCTGGCATCTCTTTGCAGAAGAGGCTGATGCAGAGAGGGAGAAGGAAAAGGCAATTGCGGAAGTGGTAAGCACTATTCTCACCTGGCAAAATATCACCCTGCTCAAACACCCCACTGGTGCATCTGCATCACAAGTGAGTGTCCTGTTTCTGGATTTCCCCTTTGCAATGCAAGGAGGTCATCAAGAGAAATGGGGAAGAAGTCATGCCAGGGTCTCCTCCAGACAGTCTTTCTTGTTCACACACAGAGGTATACCTCAAAGGTGAGTTTTATGGACCTTTTCTGCTGCCAGTACACTGTGACTATAAGCCTGGAGAGCTTCCTGCTGTAAGCCTTAGGTTTAGATTTCTGATACACTGGTGTCACTGAGAGATATATGCTAAATGGAAGAGTGTTAGTGAGGCACTATACATAAAAGTGTCCATATATTGCTTAAGTGCTTATCTCAGTTCAGTTTGGATCACTCCAACCAGATTTCTTAGCACAGATTGAGTGACAGGTCACTTAACAGACAACTATCAAAAGATTTTATGAATGCTCTAGAGTTGGCTTCCCTTCCTTACATAGTACCCCAATAAGCTTTGTCCGCTGAAGTGGCTTCTTTAGCCTCAAGCCATGGCATGCATACCCTCAGTGTTGGGACACAAAACCACCAGCTTGGTGGGCTGCAAAACAACCCTATCATTATTTCAATCACTTTAAACGGGGTGGGGGGTTGGGAATCACCAAAAAGATAATTATTATGTCTTAAAGCCAGAGACATAACCCATGGGACTTAAGGAGACCCAGGGCCAACTGCTACAATGCCTGAATATAGCCAGTCTGCTCTAGAACCACTGGAATGGAGCTGCATGGATGGAGGACTTTATACCACCATTTTGGCTAGGAGCCACTTTGTTCAGTCTGCAATACGGTCATAGCCAGGTAGACCCCAGTTTTGACATTACTCTGTAGTATGTGCTGCCTATTGTGCTCTGATTGTAACTAAATCTAAAACCTGCCACCAGTAGCATTTACAATTGCAGGAAATGAGTTACAAAGTGGGTGATGGGCTTGCTCAGAACCAGAAACAGAACTTTTGAGTTTAATGTTCAGCTAAGCTGCTCTGTTTATTTTGCCTAAGACCCTGACTGAAGAGACAAGCTTTAGGAGGGGGATTGACAGAAAAGAGGGAGATCTGCTCAAAGGAGTTAGATTGTGCAAAAGTTAACAAATTTGTATTACATAAAGAGAAGGTGGTGAAGTCCAAAGTGTTGACACTGATAAGAAATAGAAGCTTTATGATAATTTTACCATAGAAATAGAAAACTTGAGAAGGTCTTCTGAGATGAAGATGAGAAGCCTAAGTTTGATTCCGTATGTCTCTGTACTGATTTGCATTTCTAAAAATAACCATCATTTCAGAACATAGATTTAGCCAGCTGGATGAAGTTGTTCGTCAGTTCTATCTGGTATTCAGCCTGGGTAGTAACAAGTAGCACGTGGTGATCAAATGGAATTACAGACAAAACATGCTGTCCTTACCCAATTAGGCATTGCAGTAGATGCAGTAAAGCATTTCTTTCCAGCTCTCACTGCTGATGATTTTATGCCTTCGAGTATCAGGCTGAATTAGCCTTCCCTCCTGCAAAGCTATATATAGTATTTAGCTGTTAAAACTTGTCATTAAAGGGGGGGGTTATACATGTTAACTTGATGCTACATGTGGTGATTGGAACTACTGAACTTTCCAACACCACGATATTCTAAAAATACCATGGAAAGCTTTGACTGTCCTCATGGAAGGCAACGGAACCTCAGAAACTCTTGGAACAAGGTGTACAGTTGGCTTCCAGGTAAGTTACGGTGTCATGATTGCAGCAAGTCAGGCGGGAATAAACCTGAGTAAATAGAGCTGGTGGAAGATTTATTGATAAATGAATATGTGCCGGGCCTTCTACATGTCTGTACTGACAGATCCTGCCATCTCCGCTGTGTGTGGTCAAGAGAATCATTGCCCAGGCTCATGGATCAGAGCAAACTGAGGTTCATCAGCTAAGAAGTAACAAAAAGTATCCAGCAGTTCCCTTTCCTTTCTTGTGCTAAATGGATTTCTATCAAGGCAAAAAGGCTGAGCTGATGCGGCCCTGAACCTGGATTTGTGCTAAGGGAACACCAATGACGAAGTCTTTTTCAGTGGTTTTATCATGACCATGCCTGGAAATGATGTGAAGAAGTGCAGGCAGAAATGGATAGCATTAACTAAGAGAAAACACCAACTTTGTTACTTGGACCTGGTGCATTTCTAAGGTTGAAAGTGTTCTTAATGCTCAAGCAGTATATTTACCTTAGCAGTAAATGCCAACTGACCGTATTCCTAAGTGACACCTAGGAAAGGTCGATTCATGCAGCTTCACAGCTGCATGTCTTTGGAAACGTGCATGTCCAAAACAAATGGAACAGCCAGGAAAGAGTAATCAAATAAAAGAAACCCCACTTTCTTTTTTTCTGTTTTGGGATTTTGAATTTGTCACCAGGAATGCTGAAGGGGAAGCTCTAAGAAATATTCATCCCATCAGTATGGCTTTGGGTGCAGAAGAAAGAGTACACAACCAAGAAAATGGTATTTATCATGCTCATTTAACAGGTAGGTTTTAACATTTTTTCTCCAATTTTGCTAAGGACCTGTGCCATCTCTGTATATTTCTATTGTCAATGCTGCAGATCTTCCTAGTCTGAAATTCCCTTGAAGCGACTTTCAACTTGCAGACTTGGAACAGTGACCAAAATACATACATTTTCTCAGCAAGTCACTTTCCCTGGCAGCCCTCTAGTCTGGTCCAGAAGCTATCCATATCTATCACCATTTGACTGAAGAGTTGTACTGCTCCTGAAGGATCTCTTTGCTTTCTGCAACAAAGCCTGTCACTCCTTCAGTATCAGATGGTCCAAAGTGAGCAGCTAACACCTGATGGCAGTGGTTCCAGGAGGCCTCCATGATCATAGTTTTCCTGAAGAAGAGATTGCTACCATGGATAACTGGGGAAGCCCCCTCCTGAAGCTACTTCCAAGCATGTTTTGTTTTGTTTTTAACTTCTGTTTGCTTTAGTATCATCTTTGGAACTAAGGCTAATGCTGATCATTGTCAGCTAAAGGTGCTAATGCAGTCTGATGCCTAAGCATGTAGATAGACACTGGGACTCTCCAAAGAACATCACCTTGTACTTCACAAATCAGTGGAAGTTACTTACTGCCAGATGTGCAAAGTTTCAATAAATTTCTGTCTAACCTCTATTTTGGGGCACTTAAATACAATCCCATAAGTCTCAAAGTCTCCATCCTGCTACCACCTGTAGGTGTAAGCAGCAAAGTCCTGCTGGCAGTGAGAGAGTATCAAATAATGGAATAAAAGGTTGGAAGAGACCTCAAGTATCATCTAGTCCAACCTTTCTTTTCAAAAGCACTGTCTAGAGAAGATGGCCCAACACTGCCTAGATGAATCTTAAAATTGTGTAATGTTGGGGAATCCACCACTTCCCTGGGGAGATTATTCCAACAGCTGACTGTTCTCAGTGTCAAAAATTCTCCTGTACTGTCTAATCAGAATCTCCACAGGAGTAACTTGTACCTATTACCCCTCTTTTCCATGTGACTCCTTATAAGAAGGGAGTCTCAAACTCTGGAGATGCTCAGAAACAGCTCCTTAGTGACACAGCTGAGGAGGGAAAAGCAACTTGTTCTTGCAGGTTCCCTTCCCTTGGCCTTCACACAGCTCAGTCCAAGGACGTGTCATGGCCAGACCACTACAAATTAGCAGTCATCCTGCTAAATATGGTGACATTTTAAGATTTTGCCAGGCTTTGTCCTTTGCCATTTTTTTTTTCCAATCCACACAAGTATTTCTCTGTTTCCAAAGGTACCCAAGCGTATCTGAAACCCTGTCCCTACTTGCAAGTGAAGGATTTACCTTTTTTTTTTTTTTTTTTTTTTTTAATGTTTAAATTTTCACTTAAATGAAAATCCTACTTTCAGCTGCAGCTCTAAAGCAGATTATAGGATAACTTAGGGATTTTAAGTATCAGTATGTGTGATTAGTAGTTATGGTCCACCTTGACTACTCTGAGAATGGACAACTCTTCTAGTCTCAGGCTTTGTCACTACTTTATGTTGTTGGTCTTTTATGGCTATCTCAAGGTGTGCCCGAATAGTAGTGCATACATCCCGAGCTGCCTTGAGCCCTACTAGATCCTTAACTATTGAACTGACCCATCATGACCAAAGGAAACAATACTCAAGGAAGGGCATTCTTCATGCTGCTTTGCAGTGCATTCGGAGCTACCAACCACAAATTGGTCTGTAACATGGGAAAACATTTACGGATTTATTCTTTTCTCTCTTGTTAAACTGTGCCAAATATATACAGTTCAAGCCTGTAAGTAAAGTGGAGATTTCATGCAGGAATATTCTGAATTCCTCTGTGTCATGCATTTGTAATGATTTTTGTTGTCATTGTTCATCCTGGACATCCCACTGCTGTCTTGTCAGCTGTTAATAGTATCATTCTTTCTCCATGAGCCATATGGCATATTCCAGGAGTCACAGAGGACATATCTGCACTGATTACTGTGCTCATGTGTCACAAGTTATCTCCCCTGCCTCCACAGAAACAGTGCAGCATCCTTGAGAAAGTGGTTTAAACATAACCACAGGCCAAATTCACTCTTGTGGTAATAGCTAAACTAAAAAGTTAGTTCAGCCATACATTTGGCATTATTTTTCAGCAGTTCTTTCACAGCCTTTCTCTCCTTCTGTCTGGTGGAGGTTGGTGGCAACATGCCATCAGCAGCTGGCTAGCATGACACTTTGTCCAGAAACAGGGCAAGTGAGGTTATCAGGATATAACTCAGCATCACTGTCACCATTCAGTCACCATCTTCCCTGGATAGGTTGTCATGGAGTTGTGGCATAAGCTACACAAAATAACAACGTTATTTTAGGAGAGCTATGCAACAAACTTCTGTCCTTAGTCCACTAGGCTCCCTACATGCTGATCGCAGGAACATTAACTAACTGGAGCTCGCAGGGTTGCCGTTGATGAAGAACTTGAAAGTTCATGTTCTACCAAACAATATGACACACCTCTGTATCATGGGCACACAACATAGTTACGCATGAGCAATATTAGCTGAAAGCTCTTAGGCTGTATCTGTGGAAAACAGCATTTTCCTCTGATGTGCTTGACTGGCTTCGCGTCATTCCTTTGGCAAGAGGGGCAGAATTACAAAAGCTTTTTTCTTTTTTTTATTTTTTCCATGTGCCATAGCCAACAACGTTGCACATTATTAGCCTGTAGCACAATTTCTAAAATTGAAATTTCCATTGCTTGGAAGGCAGACTAAATGTTTTCTTTTTGGAAAAGCTCTGTCTCTGCTGCCTTTGTTGCATACCTCTCCAAAACACATGTTTTCAATGTTTTCATTTCTATGAAAGAAATCACTGCTGGCAGATATTTTTATCTCCCACTGACCTTCAAAAAAAAAAAAAAAAAAAAAAAAAAACAA
>JAVHNF010061745.1:2520-16300 GCA_034783455.1 Micropsitta finschii
GCTATGAGGTCTCCACGCAGCCTTCTCTTCTCCAGGCTGAACAGCCCCAACTTTCTCAGCCTATCTTCATACGGGAGTTGCTCCAGTCCCCTGATCATCCTCGTGGCCCTCCTCTGGACTTGTTCCAACAGTTCCATGTCCTTTTTATGTTGACACCAGAACTGTACACAGTACTCCAAGTGAGGTCTCAGCCATTAAAGCCATTGTATAAATCCTTATGATCAACTAATACTTCAGATGACTTAAACTGATCATGTTCATATTTTTAATTCAAGCAATAGCCTCAAACATACAATGATTTTTTTTATCCAAAGTTATATATATATTGGTATCTATTTTCTTGGTTTAGCTTTTGCTGCCTGCAGAAAACTTTGAACAATGAACACAGTGCATCTATGGAAATGATGCATTTATTTAGATTTGTCAGAATTGTAAGGCTTAGTAATCTGGTAATTCCATTAACCTTTACTTACCTCCTAGTCTACATTGTTCAGACACCTATTCTCGTTTCCACGACAGCTTATAAAACACTTTCATTAAAATCCAGAAAGGTACTCTCCATCTATCATGGAGGTGCACAACTTTCTTTAAAAACAACAGCCTAGGCTTTGCTAAGGAAGAATGTCTTTTTATCTCTGTGACACAAATCCCAGCTGACAGCCCTGTTTACACTACAGAAAATAATGACTGCTGACAGTCTCAAGGACCACCCAGTGGGTTATTTACATTTGAAACATTTGAAATCAACTCTGTTTAGATAATGTTTCAATTTTGCATCTGGCTTGCCTGCACATGTTGCTTGTACACTGTATGAAAGTTAGTACATCTCATTGGAGCTGTAATCAATAATGTCCAAGTCGCATACTGTCAGCCAGGATCTACTAATGTGAAACTGCTGAGTTTCATGTTAAATATTTTGTTCATTTGGAGTTTGGAGCCCAGTTGTTAACAGAAAACTCTTCATGTTTAAGAAAACTGGCAATTTTAAAATGCAAGTGAGTAACATTTAGGCTTTTTATTCTGACATTACCCCCAGGAGAATATAATTTTTTAACATGATAACATGTAAAAGAAAGATGCTCCAGGCTATCTGAGTTCCTTAGTATGTACACTGTTGTTAGGTATGATCAACAATTGATACTGATGAATTAAGAACCCATGATGATAATCCATTTAGCAATGTATGATTTGAACAGATTTAAGAAATAACTTTTCATGAGATCTGTATTTTCTTCAGTTCAGGAAGTTCTCTTTTCAGATCATTATTTTCCATCTCTTTGCTTTGCCAAGACTATTTCTAAACTGATCAAAATAAGAATAATTTAAAGGCTATTTTATTGACCTAAACCAAGTCTCTGAAGTTAGATTGACATGCATTTTTATCCAGCATTTGTCTTAGTACCAAAAAAGGGAATGATGAAATAAGCAGATAGCTTGGGCATGTCAAAACTAGCAACTAAGATTAATATTCCTTATTAATTCCTATTACCTAAGTAGATATGAACTTAAATTGCTGTTAATTATATCTTTCCCTTTCTTAGATTTTTCCATTCTTCATTCACAGTGGTAGTGATCCATAGTTTCAGTTCATGTTCCAGTTTTGAAACTTTCTGTTAATAGGATTTTAAATTGTGTCTCCTTGCTTAATTTAGTAGGTCATGGAGAAAAAATCATCCTTATTTCTGAAATGAGAGAATAAAGTATTTATATACAGAGATCATCCTAAAGGATTGCCAACAAAATGACATTAGGATGACAGTTTCAAGGAACAAGTTAATCTCCTCTAGTACATATTCTAGAAGGCATTTCATGCAACCTACCTCTCTTGACTGACTGCTTTGGAAAAACAGACATCTCACTTGGCAGTACTCCTAAACCTACCTGAACAGGTTCCCAAAAGCAAATGGCACAAATACAGATATATTTTCAAAAATAAAAATGCTCTTTGGATGATGTGTTGGCTGGTGCTGAATAGCCTTACCCTGCATTTTGTTTTTTAACAAATGTGGCAATGAGTGCTACTCTACAGAAGGGGACCTCTGTGTATCAGAAGAAACACTCTAACTTAAGCTGAGGTAATGTTCCAAACCTTGAAAAGGCAAAACAAGGAAATAGCTATAGGCTTTTACTTTTAATATAGCATTTATTTATTTTTTTAGTTTGCTATCCAAAGAGCAGTTGTGATTTGGAATCCTCACAAAGAAAGTCTGTTTCCTTTGGTTGCCATGTTCATGCCATGCTTCAGAGCTTCAGTTCTAACTGGCTTCAAACATGTGAGATGCATGGGGTGGCCTTTTCAATGACAGAAGTAACTGATCAGAAGACCACACAGATGGCAATCGATGAGAAGAAACCCCATACTTAGCATGGACTGATTCAAAGTCAGTATTGTTTCTGCTACAAACGTGAGCTATTGGAAAGCTACATTCAGAGTATTTATTGCTTCAGAGTGTGATGGCCATGGAGAAAATATTGATTGGATTGTTTTCAGAGGCATATACCAATAATCTGTTTTATACACAGTTTGAGCAGCAGCCTGGCTCCTAGTAAAGTCAGCAGAGTAACTAGGTTTCAAGTAAATGTACCACCATGTAGTGTTTAAAGTCTACCTCAAAGCTACCAAAAGAATCCTACTGATGTAAAATCAGATGGAACAGGCCCAAGTATTTTCAGCATTGCCAGAAGGAAACAAGCGGTTAGTATGAAAAGCATGAAATCAGATACGCAAAAGAAGTGATCCAAAGCACATCAAATACAATCTTTGGCTGCAAAATCTTAAAGCAGCTTGTCCTGGTTCACATTTGTAAGAATCTGATGGCTGACAAGAAACTAATTAGTGTAAGAGACTGATGTTTTGAATTTCTAGCTTAAGTATGGCCTTAATTTTGACATCAAATATGACAGAAGGAAAATTGGAACATTAAAATACAAGACACACTGAAGGGAATATCAAGCTGAGAGCAAGTAATAGTCTGAGACAGGTTTTAAAAGGTAATAGGCAGACCTAGTTTCCATTAAAAATGACCACCACAGAATGTATAATTCAAATCAAAACCAGTATTTTAATAGACCACCTTTGCTTAAGGAAAGTTCCTTTTGCCCTGAATGTCTGCAAGCTGATAAAACCTTACAGAATGGCACCTATTTAAGTGACTTAATACTTTAGTAATCAAAAATGTCTCCCAAGCAGCTGGAACTGACAATCTGTGACAATACTTCTGCATCCAGGTACTTTATTTATTTCCTTCAACGGCATTATCTAAATTTATTGTGAGGCGTTAACTCACATTTAATTGCATGAAAATTAGAGTCTAAAATGATTTGAAACCCTTGGAGACAAGGATTTGACTAGTTATTTGTATTTGGAAAATAAAATTAAAATGTCTAAAAGCATAAAAGGCTCTGCAAATATTGTGAAAACGGGATGTTCAGAAACTCAGAATTCTAATGATATTTGTTGTGAGACCATATATCTCATTTGACAGAACAACAACATTCATTTACAGAAATGATGTGAGAATTTAGGTTGCCAAAGCTAGTTAAGTAGCCTCTTCTCTCCCTTGCCCCACCTATTTGATACAGTAGCTAGCATTACTCAGATGTTTCTAGAGAGGCCACTGGAAGGTCAGGTTTAATTGCCCTGGATACTGTCAAACACAGGCCTGAAGCATTCAGCAAGTCAGATACTTAAAGGCCATGCATAGCGCAGGAGTAGTACAAAACTGGAGGAGGATACACAAGCAGAAAAGAAGAAGAGAGGAGGGGAAATTTGTGTCAAAACTTCTTAACCAATGAAATTACTTTGACTATGATTATTGGTTTTGTGAATTGAATAATTGTATTACAGTAGTTTATGGAAACATTTCATATACTTAAAAAAGACCTTCAGGCTCGTATTACCACAACAGACAGCATCCTCAGATTCAACAAGCAAGCAGCTCCTGGTCCTTCAGCTAGGCAGATCTTTCATGTGGTAGACAGCTATGTTCTGCTCCTCTATGCACTGCCTGGTTTGCCTTCTCTGTTTCTCATACAGACCATTGCATGAAACGAATTCTCAAGCTGAAAGACAGAAGTATGCATAAGTGTGCTAGGAGTATTTGCCTTTTCCATAACATTAAATGGAATGTGAACTTTGCCAGGGAAAAGGTTCAGGAACCACTGAAGAGAACTCCAAAGCTGATACTACCTACAAGCTTTATAAAGGCAGATGCAAAGACTCAACAATGTAGATGGCAGAATTCCTCTGCAGTCTACGGTTACCAGAATTTTTATTTCTACTGCTAAAAAACAGATGTAGGTAAAGAATTACAGGATGGATCAAAGATATAGAAGGACACATGGATATCAACCTAATGTTACGGTTAGCATGCATTAGTTCATACACTCCTGACATTTAAGGAACTATCTACACTTAATTTTAGATGAAATTAGCTAAAACCTTTTCCAAAGAATGAAGCTTGCTATTTCTTTTTATTTATTTTTCTTACATTAGTTATGGCATGAGAAAAGCCCAAAAGATTTTTTCTGCAGTATTTCTAATTCAATTAAGAGCAAGAACCAATTGAAAACTCACAAATATTTTCCCATGAATGTTCAGACTGAAGATTTGGATAAATTTAGACTCTCAATACAACTTAATTTGATTTCAAAATGTTCTGGCTAAGTTTGTTAGAAATAGATGCCTATAGGTAAGATGCTGTGTTTAAATTTAGGTAATACAGAAAAAAGGTCTACATTTCAAAAGTTCTATGGATCTACATATCCACAATAAACCAACATAAACACCTGCAGTTCAGCTCCCTCTAGATCAGACAATTCTTTAAAAGATTTACTGCAAAGGATAGTAAACAACTATTTTTGTCTTCCTTATGATCCTATTGGCATAAGTCATACATAGAATTCATAGAAATATATGTGATACTCATTTAAGACCGTAAAGGTTGACACAATTGGCAAAAATCTGGTTTAGAAATTTGTGCAAGCATGATTAGAGCTGCTGTAGAAATTTATTGAGCTTTTAAATGAGAAAATAATTTTTCAAAGAGCTACCAGTACTCAGACTTGAGGAATTTCCTCCTGCCATCCTGCTCCCAATTTATTAAGGCAAACAGAACAGAACGTCACTGAGGAAGACCTTCAGTCAGGCTGAGCTAACACAGGTGGGATCCTAGAGTAAGAGAAGCAATTGTTAAATGTGGCAAGTGTGGGCTTGTTCTGCCAAGTCACTGCTTAAGAGGAGAACAAAGGTAGGTGTTTGGAATGAAGTCCTCACACCCTCTCTGAGCTGAGGCAGGACTTGTGTTAGGTGCTAAGGTACTTCCATGCTCATCATTCCAGAGAGCTGTTATGTTATGTCTACATAATAGAAGGAGAGTTGCTGATGGATGGAATGGGTAGGTGATGTCATTTGATAAAAGAAGACAGAAATAAAGGTTATTCTGGTGTGTAAATAAACTCTCTGTTCCCCTCAGAGATTGAGTTCCCAAGCATAACATTTCTGTGGGATAAATAAAACAAAGATCTTTAGCTTAGAAGCAAAGCAGTGTAGTCTACTGATTTTTGGTGGTTGTATTTATTTCTTACAGAAACCATCTTAGTGATGGTTGTGACAGATACAGACAGTGCATGGCTCTATGTCAGTGTGGTCCTATTCCGAAGTAATGCTGATTCTGCCCAGCTCTTGGGCAGACCTCTAAGCACTCTTTAGTTTTGTTCCCAGGAAACAGTTGAGATGCCTGAGGCACGCAGAGGTGGAGCATTCAATTGCAGAGGTATATGGCACCTGCCTCAATAGCGTTAATGCATCAGTAGCCAGCCGTCACTCTCCTGCAGCAGGGCTGCTGCAGTTGTGTCTGTGGCTCCTCTACTTGCTTCCTTGCGTCACTGGAGCTCATAATTTCATTTTGCAGGACTTGCAGAGTGCTAAATCTGGGCCCAGGAGTATTATTTTTAGAGTCCTGAAAATAGGCTAATGTACCAAAATAGATTTTTCTCACAATTTAATAAACCATTTATTGATCTGGGGAGGGAGGGGAGGATGGCAGTAAGACAGAAGGGGTTTTCATGTCATCTCCTTGGTCATATAAGGAGCAGAGGGTCCATCTATAGTGTTAGCATCCTCCCAGAGCTCCATGTACATTGTCCCATCCCATTCTTTCCCTTTGATCTATTTCCAAAACTCATCTTTTGTTACCCACCCACTTTTCCTCCCTCCTGCCACCCACTGCCCTTTAGCACTGCCCCAGATGTCTTCTCCTGTGCCTGCTGCCTGCACTGTCATCTGCACGCAGATTGTGTTTCCCCAGATCAATTTGAAGGAGCTGTTGAAGGAGGTGGATTTCAGGAAAATGCCTACTGTTCATGTCTCGGATTCTGCCAGGATGGGTTTCAAGAGTTCACATTCCAACTAGGAGGCTTGTTCAAGGTCTAGAGCTGGGCAGATGCTGCAGACCAGCACTCCAGGGAAGTGTTGATCCTGGGCTTTCTGACCATGTCTGTCTTGTCCTGTTGGGAAGGATGACTTATCCAAGGCTGAAGTACTTGCACCGACTTTGAAATCATCATGGAGTCAGTCAGTGCTGTGTTACCTGAGGTAGGTTGTGGGGCTGAGGTCAGCTCAGAGGTGATGAAAATGAGTTTAGTCCTCAACTCTGTACCAGAAAGGGAAAGGGAAGAGAAAGAGAAGGAAAAGGAAAGAAGAGAAAGGAAAGGAAAGAGAAAAGAGAAAAGAGAAAAAGGAAAGGAAAAGAAAAAGGAAAAGGAAAGGGAAAGAGAAGGGAAAAGAAAGGAGAAAGAGGTGGGGTTTGAGGTAAGGGGACTGAAGCTGTCTACCTTGAAGTGATGTGCTTGCAGGATGCCCTGTGTTGAAGTGAGTGCAGGCTTGAGTTGCTAACCCTTTCCTCTGACCCTGGGGACTCCACATTTCAGAGAGTGCGAATGAGCAGATGGATTTTGTTAGACTTGGAAGAGCCAGTTTTTAAATTGAGAAAGCTTTCAACCTTGTCCTTACAGAGTGGTGCTGACATGGAGCTCTTTGTCTTTTATACTGCTTGCTTCTTCTCTCCTTCTCTCCCCCACATGCAGTACTGTGTTTAAAGCCCATCTGAGCACTGACCACCTAGTTTGTCTTACTGAATGCTTTCTATGTATCTTACCTCATATTTGTTTTGGCTTAAGATACAACCCAGCCCCCCAAATGTTTACTGCTGGCCGAGCTCCTGCTGACATCTGCAGGAGAGCAGTGGGTCCAGCTGCTGACCGCAGTGATCCCAGCAGCAGCTGCTGCCCGCTTGGCGTATGGACCTTCTCAAAGACATCCTGATCCTGTCCTGAGTGTGGAGTGTGTTGTTACTAATGTCCTTCCAGGATAAAAGACCACAAAGATGACCACCACTTACATAGTAATTAGCCAGTGAGACTCCCTCTCATTTGGCATAATCCAGATGTTATCCTGTTAATTAAAAGGCTGTTACTCAAGCGCAGAGTTGACACACAGGAGTTGAGAGCAGGTCTGCATCCCATGCTTTTGTCGGGGAGGCTGTCAGTCATGGCTTTGATGGGGTGTGTGATCTTCAGCCAACACAGCTGTGCTAAGAAGACCTCAGCACAGACTCCTGCTTGTTACACCAGCAAAACCTTGTTTTTACTGGTATTGCTGATGGGGGGGGGGAGGAGAAGCTTTCCTGCAAGTTGCTGCTAGTGTGAGCTCTGTCAGTAGTGACCCCCCTTTACCCATGCTATGCACCCCAAGCCTCCCTGGTAAGAGCTGGCCTAAGTGGATGCAGCGGTGAGGTTGGGAAGCCAGGGTTGTACTTGCTTTCATTATCTTTTTTTAAGAGTCTTTTGAATGCAGTTTCTAAAATGTACATCTTGTTCCCAAGAAGACTTTGATCTTCTTAAATCTTTTCATCTCTATGTCAGTCTGTTGTGTGAAAATGCTGGAACATGCTCTATTGTGGTGTGGGGTTTCCTTGGGGTTTGTTTTCGTTCTTTTGCATAGTTTAGAGAGTTTTTCTTCCCCAGGACTCTCCCTCTGGCTTGGATCTACATGAAAGTTGACCACAGACATGGCAGGTTTTGGAGTGCCACTTTAGGCCACGTCTTGGAATTTTCTTTGCAGGGATTTCCTGGTAGAAAATTAAAACAATTCTTTCTCTTTCCTCACATTAAGATAAAGGAAGCATCTTGGGTGAGTCTGCACATCCAGTTCTGAGCAGACATGAGCTCTCTCTGCCCTTCTCCACCAGGTGGAATGCATGCCAGCTTTCAACCCAAAGTCTTGTGGTTACTACATCATAAGGCAGAGACTGGACTAACTTACCTGTTCTCTGTCTGTGTTACTAGATTATACAGCTGGTGTGCTGCTGTGGTTGTGGTCATTTGTTGACTTCGAGGCATGGGCAATATGATTAAATCTGTCTGCATTTGGCCACACAGACTTAGCCTTGATTGTGATCATTTACGTACGCTCTTTTACCCTAGTTCTTACCATAGGTTTAGACCTCAGGCTATGCTTTCATAGTTACAACTGTACTTTCCTAAAATGTCCATCTGCTTCTGATAACCATTGTGTAAATACAGTCATATCTGTGAAACATAATGTTGTGTGATATAACTTTAATCCAAGAGAAAGAGGAGGAGGAGGAGTCAATTGAGCACTCAAAACTGTACCTCCTATTCATGCATGTCAAAATACAACCTTTGTAACAAGTCACTATTACTGAGCCAAATCAGGATTTTTTGCAGTAGTTGGACCCTCACTGAAGACAGTGAATTGATCTTTCCTTAGTATAAACTAGAAATCATGTAATAGTTGGTAGCACAATGGTAATAGTTGATCACTGGGGAAAGGAACCGATCCCTTTGGTTCCATATGCAACTGAGAGAGAGTTTGACTAGTGATGGGCTGGTGAGGAAAAGGTTAGAGCATGGAAGGCAGCCAGGTGGGAAGTGTGCCACCAAAGCAGCAAGCCTGCTTTGAGCAGCATCTCCAACACAGACATCCTTGCTTTAAACACTTCTGCATGGCCCAGTGCTGTGCTTGAGGACTGCCCCAAGGTCTCTCACAAAGCATGCTTTGTGTTGGCCTTTCGGAGGCTTAGACACCAGGTAATACCTCAAGATCTTTGATTATTTGTTGTCCTTGGTATTGTTGACCCATTGCAGGTAAGTGCAAACTTCTTGGTTTGTAAAATGTAATTAATTTCTTTTTCTACCTCTATGTTTTGCCTAGGTCCTGAGGGAGACAAATAAATTGGCTGAAATGGAAGAACCACCTTTGCTACCAGGGGAAACCATTAAAGACATGGGTATGTGAAGAGGAAATTTCTTGTTGTTTGCTAACAAAATAGAATATCCATAGAACAAAATATATTGGCAGTCATTGACATCAATGTCAGCAAATTGCTGATGTTTTGAGAATAACAGTCAGGTTGTTTCATTCATAAGTTAATGCACATCACATGAGCCAAGGTAACTGTCTTCCCTTACCATGTAGCAATTGCAAGGCAATTCAGTGTATCTTAGCATGAGGAATGAGGTGGGTTGTAGGGCTTTGCATTTGCTGCCTCCTGAGAAGGCATGGATTGACTGTTTCAAGTTGCTTTGCCACAGGGTAACTTCTTATGTTGACACAATACAATTGTGTGCCCAATCTCTGTCACAGACTAAAGGAGAGGATACAGTGCTGTCCCAGGGAACTTCCTATGATACAGGGATGGGTTTTTGTTGTTACTATTTTTCATCCAGCCATTCTGACATGTGCCATGTTTGCTGATGCATTCCAATCTGAAAGTTTGAGGAAGGCCTCTAGATTAATTTTGTGTGGAAGATTTTGCATTCACTAGTTTACCATATTACCTTCCTCTTAAAATGGTATGGAAGAGTGCAATATCAGTCCTAAAAATAAGAAAATTAAAATGCCTCACCAAAAAAATGCACTCAACAATAATGGGAAGAAAGGCAAAAGCCCGTCAACTCAATGCTCAATCCTTTTCTCCACTCCTTTCCTAAGGATGCTGAACTCGTACTTCAACCATTCACTGCAGACTGATACCTAACTCTCTCCACAGGGACAACCAGCTCTGACAGCAAGACTAGATTTTGATTCCTGGGGAATAGTGTAAGAGATCAGAGTTGCCAGTGCTTTATCTGTTGACAGATGATGTGATGAGCCATGCAAGTCTGAGAATGAGTGGCTTTTGGAGTTTCCCAGACAGCAGCTGCCTGGTCCAGCAAACAGTCAAAGGCAGCAAACAGGAAAGATTTATTATTCATCAGCAATGATTATATCCTGTTAAAATTGTCAAGAAAGGCAAATGTAATTGTATTTTATAGGGAAAGGAAAAAATATTGTTTCAGCCAACCCAGTAACCTAGGGCAAGATTGGCCCTGTAAAAGACAGGCATTTCATAAGCAGGGGAATTAATAAATCCCAGCTTCTAGTATCTTTCTCCCACATGGATTCTCTTATATCTACCAAAGACTGAGCTTATTAGGATCTCCCTTGGTGGTAACACTAATACAACCTCTCTATTATACCTTGCATCCATTCTCACAAACAGAGAAGCGTTTCAATGCCTTGGAGATCCCTGTTTATCAGAAACTGCTGAAATCATACAGTGTGGCCGGGCTAAGGTCAGACAAACCATGTAGGTACATGTGTACATGTGCAGTGTAATTAAGTAAAATTGCTTCCTTAGGAAACCAAGCTAATAAAATGCAAATGTGAAAGGTGCAGTGGCTTACAGGCTGGCAAGGCTGGTGTTTGGGGTCATGCCTGGGATTCCTTACCTGGAAAACATTTTTCTAGCACCTTTACTCAGAAATCCTGTTCTTTTTATGATATAAATGCACACTTTTATCAGTAGATTTTGTTGTGGGGTTTTTAAAAACATTTTGAACTTCCATTTTGAATAATAGGAACTCCAGGGGACAAACCAGGCAGGCTGCCCTCACCCTTGTTGTGCTTCGTGAGTCTGCTTTCAAACCTCTGCAAACCAGTCTTTGAAAAGAAGTGATTAATAATCGGCCAATAATGAAACACTTGGTTTAATTAGAACTGGCTAGAAGCATTTTGTGTTTCATTGTCCTTTGAACAAATGCACGTGAATTGAAATAAATGATGAATTGCTAGCACATATATAGTCATTTATTTTTAATAAAAAACCCTGTGCTATGTATTTTGCTCTGAATTAGTCGCTCCTGATGTTTTAAAGATCTTTCTCCATATCCAAATCTCGAGGCTCAGAGAAGACTATGCAAAAGCAGAGCTGATATTAGGATGATTTAGTTATATGAGTTGCCAGTGCCCTGGAGCAAGGCAGTCTCTCTTCCTCCCTCCCTTCCAGCTAAATCTCATGGGAGAAAGGTAGAAGAAATACAGGTCCCCATCCTGACACTGCTGTGTGCTTCCTGTGAGTGGTGGCTGCCACTTGGATGGGAGGCAAGTTGTCTTCCTGACTGTACACAGCTCTTGCAAATTGGATCCTATAGGGTTTGGAGGCTTGAGATTAAGATGGTCCAGGGAGTTCTTTCATGGATCTGACATCTCTGGACAATGGGTCTTCTCTTGAAGGGATCTTGTGTGTGTTTGAGGGGTGTCATTACTTGTTGGTCATAGCATAAACCATTGCCACAGCACAGCCAGGCAACAGCTTCAGTGACAGAAAACATGATGGGCAGCAAAGAGGGGGAGGAGAACAACTTAAATGTTGGTGTTTTTAATTGATACAAACCAGAAGGGCAGTCAGGGGAGGTGTTTGCTGTGGAAAACCAGCAGCACCTCTTGCCTTTTGCTGGAACAAGTGAGAAACGTTTGAGGCCTTTTAGGAAGGGGACTGCTTTGAGTCACCGTCACTCAGGCTCAGAAATAATTAGATCATTGCAGAGTAACTTGATCGCTGACTTCAGACTTAAAATCACCAGCAGCTGGGTGTTACACAGATTCGTGGCTGCTGTAGCTCTGCTGACTTTTAGCAGAAAGGCCTTCATCCCAGGGCTGACTGTGTGCAGGGGTCTGCAGAAGGACCCAAACATCCTGAAAGCCAGTGTAGGAGAACTGCCTTCTCCTGTCCTTGGTGACACAAACCAGCTTGTGGATGATCCTTAGCTTTTAGGCAGATGATTGTCAGCTTCAAATGCCTCCATCTAGGCAAGAAATCATCTCATCTTCTTGTGCATAGTATTCTCAGGTACTGGCAAAGCATTGCTCAGTAAGAGAGAACAGTTTGCGGCTGAATACTGGCTTTTTCCAGGGGTATAGGTAGGATTCTAGGTGATTATACTTGCCTGGAGTTCAGTTTATACCCAGACTCTTACCTTCTCCACAGAACTGAAACTTGAATGTTAGCTCTAGGCTAGAAGCCAAGGTGAAGCTTGTTTTCACTTAAAGCTTTGAAAAGAAGAGCCTCCAAATATTGTTGCTGTCATAATTATATTCTCATAAATTAACCATAAAATTAACTTCTATTTTTCCCTTTTCTTAAAGCGAAGGATGTTACTTACATCTGCCCCTTCACTGGAGCAATCAGAGGAACCCTTACGGTTACCAATTATAGACTGTATTTTAAAAGCATGGAACGGGTAAGCTTTTGAAACCATCTCCTTTTGTTGGCTATTCATTATTTAGACCTAGGTGTTCTTTGAGAGTAATTCTGTGGGAATCATAGCAATAAGTTTGGGAATATAGGCATAAGGGAGCAGGAGCTGGGGACTTTTCCCCCTCCCCTTTTTAAACTCACAAATTTCAACTGTCTACAGGACCCTCCTTTTGTCCTAGATGCGTCTTTAGGTGTAATCAACAGAGTGGAGAAAATTGGAGGTGCTTCCAGTCGTGGTGAGAATTCCTACGGGCTGGAGATTGTATGCAAGGTAAAATTCTATCTGTGTTTTACAAGAGGGGAAGAGGAACATATATTTTAAGAGGTTTTCTCTGTAGGAAGTTCTGCAAAGCATTTCAGTCAGTAGAATTTCACACACTTCAAAACCCATCTGATTTTAAAAGTATTTTTCAGGGTTCTTCAGCTCCACTCACTGTAGACAAGATATGCCAGCCTGCTTGGCCTAGGATATGCAAAGCAGTTCAATGCAATAACAGAGTGGTACAGATGCAGTATATGCATCCTGAAAAATGTTCTCTCTCAGCCCAATTACCTAATCTCAGTTTTGTGAGAAAGACAAGTCTTTAGCTGTTTATCTTACTCTCTGACTTGCTGTACTATCATCATATGCTTGAACTTGATAGCTCCTTCCCTGCTGGTGGCTTTTAAACTGTTTACTACAAGTATTTGAGGTGTAGGCTTGGCTGGAAAATCTTGGCATCTTAGAGATGCTTTATTTAGCTTCTGAATTTGATTTTGTAGATGATTGTGGAAAGGAGGTCCTGGGTTACCACTCTTGGTGGAAACTGCTGCTGTGCAAAGTGGAGGAGTTCTCAGTTTCAAGACATTCTCTTGAATGCTCAGAAATGGAAGCTTTAAAGGAAGATGGTGTTGGTTGTTTTTCACCAAACTGGCTGGACTTAAGCTCCCTACATGCAGTAGCTGTGGAGGTACTTCCTGAGACAGTCCCTTCTAGCTGCCTACTGGCACAGATCAGCATGAGAGCCCAGTAAGAGCTAGGTCTGTCTCACAGAGACCTGCCAATCAAAGAGAGCTTGTCCCTGGGCTCTCTTCTAGGCTTTCAGCGGGTAGAGAACATCATGTATGAAGATAGGCTGAGAAAGTTGGGGCTGTTCAGCCTGGAGAAGAGAAGGCTGCATGGAGACCTCATAGCAGCC
>JAVHNF010061746.1:0-13741 GCA_034783455.1 Micropsitta finschii
TAAGACATTATTACTCTTATCACTCCCATTACATCCCAAAGCAGGTGTGTCTCTGTTTTTCCCTTGGCGTCACTGGGGACCACACACCCTTCTCCTCCCTGCTGCTCCCACACACCATGCTCCAATCCATTAACTCACAGAATCATTTAAACATGCACATTTAAAACCACCACCAAGAGCAGTGCCTTCTAAAAAACACCTATTGAGGATCACAGCAGTTTGATGTGTCCGATCAGTATCAGCAACAAAGGCTGATGTGTGCCGGGATGGTTTCTATTATGCCACTTAGTTCTCTCCTCCTCCGCTCCTCTCCACCACCTCTCTCCCATCTCCTGACATGCTTAATACTGGAAGTTCTGTGGAGGAGAGATGTCTGGTTTATGATGTGAGGACCAGTGCTGAGCAAAAAAGCAGTGGGATTCGTGGCCCTTCTCAGGCCTACCACAGAGAAATCAGTAATCTCATTTTATAGCTGTGGCACTACCTCATTCTTTTTAAAGCCATATTATTCTATGCTATAGAACTTCCTTACAAGCAGCCCTGTAGCTGTGCTAGGCTGGGATGCTGCTCTCAGGCTCCTGGGTCTGCAATACAGGCACTTTCCACTGGGGTATGAGAACTCATTGCCTTCATTTGCTGACTCTTCATTTAACGTGCTGTCCCTGTGACTCGCCTCTTCCAACTTGGCTGGTGGTTGTATTTCAGTTGAATGTTTTAAAAATCAAACTGTTCAAGCAACAATGGCCAGCCACAATGTTGTTTGGTATCCTGCCACAGCTAAATAGCTGCAGCTCTGCTGTACAAAAGCACTAAAGGGATTTCAGTCTCTTTAACGCTAGCCACGTTTTTCTGGGTGTTTGCAGGATGGGTTTCTATTCCGCTGTCACCCACAGCAGAAACTGATTTTCATCTTGTAAGTAAATAAATAGGGATTCATAATTATTCAAACCCATAAGATGCTTTCCTGGAATAACTCACACTCTTTGGACACACAGGTTTCTTGTAGCTCAGTCTTGCTGGATGAAGGACACATCTTCCCAAGACAAAAGGTGCTTCCTTCTGAAGCACTTAGGTATTGTCAAAGCATAAACCCCACCCACAAATCCACTTTCAGAACACTTCAAGTGCTTAAAAAGCCTCAATTTGAAGGTCATGGCTTAGAATTTAACTCCTGGGGCCACTTGATACAAACAGAATTAGTGTATTTTTGCATTAATTGTTCTCCAAGCATGTCTACACCTACAACTAAACCTGAGAACTCAGAACCACTACTTCTGTAGTGCAAAAAAATCACTATGAAAGATCTGCTGGAGGACTGGGAGGAAAACCAGCACATTAATACAGACATTCATGGCTTTGCCAGAAGCCCAGCCTAATTCTCAGTCATGACGGGGGTTTATGTTAATGGCATTGTCCATAGAAGTAGGAAAAGGTCAGTGTTAATTCTTGGCATGTAGCTTTAAAATCTAGTTTCTGATAAAGGCTGACTTCCCAGTATAGTTCTGCACAGAGAGCCTTTGCCAAGCCAGGCAAATGGTGATGAACTCCTGTTATTGCCTGCAAACTGACACCAGGTATTTGCAGCAGTCATGCAATATGGAAAACTGTGTAGAAGGGTGGAGCCAGGAACAGTTCAATTAAATTAGGGAAAAGGAGAATTGAGGCTGGAGAACAGGAAGAAAATTCCCCAACAGTGAGGTCTACTGAAGAGCGGGGCCGGCCTCCCCAGGGAGGAGAGGAAAGCCCTCTCCCTTTGAGTCATTTAAAAATAGACTGGAGAAGGCACTCGAGACTGTACTGTGGGGAATAATCCTGTGTTGGCAAGGGCAGGATGAGATGACTTCATGCATTTCTTTCCATCTCCAATTTCGGTGATTCACCCAAGCTCCAAACCTGAACATGCAGAAGAGCAAGAGAGAAGCAGGGCATGAGGACATCATCCAAAAGGAAGCTGAGAGGAACAAGTGTCACGAGGCCAAGAGGACCGACAGGACTCTAGTCCAAATTCTTTCTAACCACACTCATGCTATGGGCCAAGCTGATGAGCTGAAGACCACACGTGTTTTCTCCCAGAGCCCACAGACCCACTTATCAACAGGGCTTCGTGGTAAGTTGGGCTTGTAAGTTCTTCACAAATGCTCACCTTTGTGCTGCATCAAGCATGGTTTTAATACTCCTAACACAGAGCAAAGCACAGAAGCTATTGGAGGCTTGATCACTGTAAAACTAGAGCCTTGTTCCCGGAAAAAAAATACAGGATTCACAGACAACCTTCCACAGAACACTGACTTCGGACAGAATTGCTGGTTACTTGCAGTGATACTGCAATAGATAATGCTCAGCCATCCTAGATGCTGCACAGATTGAGAAGAGCCTTCTGCCCCAGGTGACAGCTCCCTGCTCAGGGCCTCCACACAGGGTAGAAGCACCCATGTAATGCCTGCAGAAGCCCTACAACTACACCGCTTTCTCTATATATGCTCTTGCAGTATGAAACTGGGAATAATAAACTGGGAATTATAAGCAACACAACCACAACGACTGGATCAGCCTGGTTTCCTCATCGTCAAATGGCTTGTACCTGCTTACACTGTGCTCCTCCTGCAGAAGGCTGCAGGAGATGAGACTTTTCCAAGGCAATACCCATTCCCACTAGCATTCACAGCCTAGGAAAGCAAAATGACAAGGAGCGCATTACATGAAAGTGGGCCGCCATGCCAAGCCTGTGTCATGTGTATTCTATTAAGCTGAAGGCTGAATAGAAGACTTTGTTTTCCACTTCAAAGGACCCCATCCCAATCTCTCACTCTTCCCTTATGAATAACAAATTGGAAATAAATCTTCTGGCTGAAGTGCATGGAAACTCGTACAGTTGGGGCCCTCTGCAGCTTCCCAGCTCAATCACATGCTAATTTTTATTGTAAACACTTTTATGTGATATATATGTAAATCTCGCCGTGCATCGCTGCACCATGTAAAGCAATCCAGAGGGTGCGTCCTCAAGGGATGGGACACAGCGGGAAGCCTGAACGCAGATTTCCAATTATTCACAGGGATAATGTTCACAGAGAAGGGTCAAGTTTTATATGTGGGCAGAGCCTGACTTTTCTCCCTGACGATCCCATTTCATGCTGCCCCATAGGCCTGTGTCCTCTGCTTCTCACTACAAATGTTATTTAGCTCTTTTGATACTGAGAATACAAGGAAGCTCATTTTGCTGGGCAGAAAGTGCATTGGAAAATTCACTCTTAGGATACACCAAAGGCTTCTCAATCTAGTTGGGTCTTGGTCCGTATTCAGGATATATTCAGATATATTCTATTATATATTGGGAATGCGCAACACTTGCCTCTCAAACATGATGACAGGATCAACACCCCAAACACTATAGGAAGCATCACAGAGAATGAGATATCTCTGCCTTGGCCTTGCTATTCTGCAGGCACTGAGACGCAAGCAGACCTCATGGCATACACTAAACTTGAGGCCTGCAGCTGAATAAATATTACAATTCACTCCAACGATAAGCATCTGCAGTATTTCCATATAACCCTCTGTTCGAGGCAGTGTTCAACTTTGTGATAACAGAGGGGAGGAAAAATCTCTCCAAATTAATCACATGGATTTGTGTGCATGTGCAGTCCTGCAGACCGAAGAAAGAAAAGCAATTTTCACATTTGCCTTTGCTACTAGGCATTTTGCTTCCAACGTGGCATTCTGCATGGCTGAGCTTTACAGATGCATGGCACGTTAGCTACAGGAGAAGCAAAAACTTTGTGAGCTGATTGCAGTTTCTATACGTAAAATCAAACATAGAGCATAGAGCCAAATGTCCTCCCCAGTGAATTTCTATGTACATATGTGCAGCATATGTGCTAGTACATGTGTATATTATCTTGCAGGAAACATGCAAGCCCAAACATGGGAAAAATTCAATGATCTAAGTTCATTGTTGACAAAAGCATTGAGACCCCAACTGCACTAATGGAGTTGTGCTCACTTAAGCCAGTCCTGAATTTGGCCCTAGAATTAAACCCACCCAAATCCTAGGTAAATTGAAAGAGAACAAAAGTTGGCCTACATGCAATAGCATATTTTTCATGTTAAAAGCATTTCATTCCCTTTTTCTCTCCATATAATACTGCATTGATGCCTGTGACCCATTTGGATGTAAATCAAAATGGATGTGCTAAAAGCCTGGTTAAATAAAATGTCTTCGAAACAGTGTTCCCATGGTAAAGGCAGAACATAATATGCCGGCAACACTCAGTTTCCATGGCATGAAGGACCATATATGTGCCTGGGGAGGCAAATGTACTTCTGAAAAACCACTTTGAAGTTAGAATGGCTTTCCTTGAGCATCTGCACTGCCACTACCTGCTAATAAATCTGTGCTTCATGGAGGCTTGAATGAATAAATTACATGGAAGGATCACGAGCCTTTTTAAGGTTCTTCAGCAAGAAGCAAGTGTCCGAATCAAACAGTGAGCCCTTCACACTGATTACTTCTATATTGTACCAAACATCCCCAGATGTCATTGGCAACCTCAGCAGCTTCTAGACAACCGCTTGTGGTCTAGGCATGACCAAGACCATGACAATCTGGCTCTGTATCTCCAAGGCTGTGTGAGTCTGGTTTACTTCTGCCGTTTTAAATGCTGCATTGATGAGCCAAGCCCATCTGACTTTCTCAAACGTGCCTGCAGTGCTGTAAGTAAGGATTGCATTTGTTTCTTGCTCTTTGGTGCAGATGGCGTACAGCATTCCTTCGACTGCACTTCAAGGCTGTGTGAATGACACTTATTGTGGCACTAATAAAGCGAGGGCTGTTTGCTGAACAGCTGTTGGGGACATTGTTCTTTTGTGAGGAAAATGCAGCCGTTATGCTAATGGCATGCACAGGCCATGCTGGCCACAAGTTACATCACGCCTGGAAATGCGTTTTCCTGATAGAGCACCTAAGCAAATGGCAGACACGTTAGCGTTATTTAACCATTAGGACTTAATCCCTAAATCAGCCCGCTCGTTACTCAAAGAGGGAGTGAGGTATGGTAGAACACTTACTACACTGCCTGCAAGGAAATGGCTTTAAAGCTGGGCCTGGGTTTCATTTACTCTTGACTTACACGTAGCTGAGTGCAGCAGAAGGAAATACTAGACTGCTTCTCCAGGAAAAAAGGAAAGCTGTCACCTACCTATAGAGGAGGGAAAGCGCCATTTTAGGCCCAGTTTGGCTACATTCCTCTATTTTCTACTTCTCCTGTTAAACAGCAACAGATTTGATTGTAAATTTTAGGAGGGAAATAGCATGTGGTTTATTGTTTCAGTGGTGGAGTTATAAACACGTATTACTGCCGAGAGCCCCAGCTGCCCGGGCAGAAGCATTCTGTAAACTTTTCATTCTTATTAACTTTAAAACTCAGGTGCAATGAGCTCCAACCAAGATCAGAGCCTCCACTCTCCACAGAAACCCACCAAGCAGTCTTTGCACAGAATGCTTCAAAGTACATCTCAAAGGTATGTCTGCACTGACAACTATAAGCAAGGCTAAGTCCACTTCACACCCTCTACTGCCTATACCAGCCCCTCAAAATTGAGCTCTCTGGGGAGAGGAACCAGGACAACCGAGCAAATGAGTACACATGCCAATGTCTTCATGCAGATCAGTCCGACAGCAGATTTTCTAAGCTCTGTTCCTCTCAATGCAAGTGCCTTGCTCCTGGGGTCACAACTGAACCTGGACGGAAAACAAGGGACCTAAGGAAACGTAAGAGCAATCCCAAGCCTGCTCTCCATTGTGTGGGCAGAAACCAGTTTAGGAACACAGGGAACTTCTGTTCTGACACACCAACTTTCTGATACTGCTCAGCCTCACACAGGAATGGCTGGACTCTCCCCATTGTCTTAACTACAATGCCCAGTTTATTTCACAGGGTGGAAACATGCCTGTGTGTACCCTCCTGAGGCTACCGAAGCATGGCTCTGCTTGTTCAGCATCTTACAGCACTACCACATGCCACCATAGTCATTACAAAATCCCATTGTATATAAGCTCCCTGTCTCTGGCTGTTGCCCCTCAAGGTCCAACCAAGTATTTCTTTGCAAAACACTTGTTAATTTGTGAGATTCACAGATTTGAGAAAATGATCTAATTGCTAAAGCCAGTGACAGAAAACCACATGGGCTCACTATAGCTGCAGAAAGTCTTTGAGCTCTAGGTTTTGCCCAGCACCAAGATAAAGAAGGAAATCCTGGCCCCACATAGTACCAGAAGAGCCAGACCATCACCTTGAGCATGGCTAGTCCAAGGTTTTTATCTTTCCTTGCAGGTCCTGGGCCAGCAGAGTAGCACAGTCTGTGCCAGCTCTCCCAGGACTCAGGCACACACAGTCTGCAGGGAGAAGTCAGCCTGACCCTGATGTTACACAGTCTTAGCACCATCCAAGTGTCCTATCTCAGAATCAGACATGTCTAATGAAAAATAAAAGGTTCCCAGGATAGTAGGCTTGTTTTCCTTTAAAAAACAACCAACGAACCAAAACCCCCCTTGTTTTTCAAGTCTACTCATTTGAGACCTATATCCTCCTATCCCACCTGCTCCTTTCCTCCTCACTGGCTACCAAAGCCTTTTCTCCAGACATACAATACATTTGGTCTATAAAGAGACCATTCTCCATGTACAGCTGCATTTGAGTAACTCTCAGAGGCTCTGAAGTGCAGCCAACACACAGAAATATAAAACCCAAGAGGATTGAGTCTTGTTTCACCTGGGACGGGTTTACCTTACACACAGCTCTGCTCTCCAAGGGAGCAGACCATTCCCACTCAGCCATAAGATGCAGGCATTTTTGACAAGATGTTTCTGGACTTCAGCCTAACCGGAGGCTCTTGATTTTGAGGGAAGAGGGGGTTAAGTACTATTTTGTTGAAAAAGAACCTGTGATGCCCTTTATTTCTGTGGTATTGCCACAGCAGAAATTAAAGTTGTCTTTTTCTCAGGCCTAAAAGAGAAAAAACCTCTAATGAAAGCACAGCATGAAACAGATGATAAATCACTTATGGTTGGTAGGTATTACGATATGATGATCACAAGTGTTCAATAAAATGCCTGAGCAGAAAAGGAGATAATAGAGAAGGAATGAGGCTCCACAGTGCTGCAGTCACCATAGTGGAGACTACACACACGGGGCAGCAGGGTGAAAGCAGGAGAGCTGTGCTAGACTCTCTGTAACCCACAACAATTTCATGCCAAATACACAGCCTGTAATATGAAATTCCCACAATGAAGAACACACATACGGTATTTCCAAAGCAAATTACAGAGGCACCCTGGAAATTCCAGGGCAGAATACAAGGGGACTGTGTCTTACAACATTATTGCAAAACTTGAACTAATATGGAAGGCAGTGTGCTTTGCAGGCATTTGGGAAGCACACCAACCACATCTGTGTTCTGCTGCCTTTCTTCATGGCCAGCTGGCTTTGAGATGGAATCAGAAGCATTAGCCCTAAAAGAGCCTAAATCTGATCAAACAGCCCCTGTGGTCATTAGCCATGGTGCTCCTCCAAGGGCTGGTGTAGTGAAGAGTGAATGGGGTTTGAAATGCCCCTTCTTTTCCTGAACTCTAAGATGAATTCAAACTTGGTTTCGCTGTAAGGCTTGGTCTAAAAAGACAGAGAAGAGCAACACTAACTCAGCCTAGCACAGGATTACAATGTCTGTCCTGAAATTCAATACAACATTGCAGTTTCCTTCTCCCCTTTGGTTTATATCAATAATCTAAAACTAAGTATAGAAAATGAAGAATTAGCGAGAGAAAGGACACGAAGCATGCATTAGAGCAGTGGGTGCTTCCTACACCATAATTTCTTTACTGTTGTTTCTTAATTCATGTGAACTAAGAAAGAAGCCTATTAACTGCTTCTAAATTGTGTGTTCACCTGAGTAACTGGCAGGACGGCTTATATCTGAAGCAGTATCTGTTTCTTGCTAATCATTGCAATACCCTCTTTGCCAGCACCCTTAGCATACGTAACTGTATAGGTCAATCATTCATACAATGCTCTCTTCTTCTAACCTAGTTTAGTGCATGATATGTAAGTTTACTCTCACACGGGACAGCTGGTCTACATTCACAGACAGAAGAAAACCGTGCACATAAGCTTTGTGGCTAAAATCTGCTGGAAACATAATGAATAACCAGAGCTGCTTAGAACAAAGCAGACAGAAAAAATGGGATAGAGAAACACCTGATTTGATACTTAACATCAAGCCTTTATTAAGCTTCTTTAAGCTTAACAACCTTCTGCTGGCTGCAGCCAGCATGTATGGAAAGAAAAAGGAAGCTTTCTTCTTCTTCCATGTGCTAACTGTCCTTTACAATGGAAAAATATTTTTCCTGATTTTTATGATGATTAGCTTGTTCAGGGAATTATAAGACTGAGTCTATCTGCCATCAGCTTATGTAACTTAGTACTAATGGTTTTAAAAATGACAGAGGCACGGCACTTGTTCTGTTCTGCTCTGCGAGATGACTCACACACATCATGCACAACTGCTCCAGCATCTCCTTTCTCAAGTAATCCCATTAACACAGTGTAGAATCCTCAGACATCATCTCAATAACTTTTCCATGTTCAGGCTTTGTATTGTTTTTCTCTTGTCTTGGTACTCCTACCTCTTCTTAACTGCCATCTCTTCATGCTCCCTGAACCCATGAGTAGCCCTAGCCTGCATATTACTCCTATCAATGCTACTTGGCCACATCCAAGTCTGATGGATCATAGTGGGTTTTGCCCTTTGTTGTACTGTCAGGGCAATTTTTAAGAGCTCCATTCAGATAAACCAGACATATCCTGCTTTCATTGTCTGGCTTTGATGTGACAAACCTTGAGCTCTCTCCATGTGCTGAGCCAAGGCGACTGGAGCACATAAGACTGATCTTTGTAGTTATCTGCTCTTGGTTCCACAGTCAGAATATATTGCAACGGGTTTGTGGAACAAACTGCCCTGGTCTTGTTTCTCTTCAGATCTGCACTGAGCTCTTTAGATTAAACATGATGTCTCATCCTAAGTGACTCACTCCTCTAGCCAGCTAAATTCAAACTGTCTTCTTTAAAGCCTGCAATCTAAACAATACATTTTATTGTCACAGCTACGTGGACATTAGTTAAACCAACTTTACAATCTGCAAACAACCACACAACGTTGCTGGTTTACGTGGCTTTGGCAAGAACACGGCACTTTTTCCTCTTTAAGCACTGCCACCTCTTGCTCCCTAACACTGCTGCTGCACTAACAATTAGCAGGTCAGGCCAGCATCCCTGCTGAAGAGTTTACACAAAGCCATTCCTGCACACTGGCAGGGAAAGAGATTCCTAATAAGGCAGCCAAAGCTGCCCTGTGCAATGGGACGATACCCAGACACTGCATCAGGCTGAGCTCAGGAAGAACCTACAGAATCCTCTATGAATGCAACTCAGTTCTGTGAAAGTTCTTGTATGATTTCATGCTCCTTCTGCCTGTGGACTCCCCTTTGTATCTGACTCATTGAAGTCTCCAGATGCAACATTCACACTGTGGGTTTGTCCTCTCAGAACAACCCAAGCCACTTACAGCGAGAAGACAAGCTATTGTCCCAAGGATAATATAAAGTCCTCCCAACTAAATGAAAGCAGCAAAGGACAAGGAAGATCAGCACAGGATCCCACCCTTCCAACAGCACTGCCCAATTTGGGTGTCAGTGGCCAGCTTGCTCAGAAGTGCAGTACCCTTAACATGAAGAAAGTTATTTTCAGGTCCTCTCCTACAAATATTCTATTTTGCTACAATGCCTTTAGTGACCTGCAATAATTGTCCATGTTTCCAATCCAGATCTCAAAGCACCTGAAGAAGCCTTTCCTTCACCTTCTGCAGCGAGTTAAAGCAAAAACAGAGGGACGAAGAAACGCCATGTCTTCAAATCCAACCCTCTGCTCAACAATCTAGACCCTGACTCTGTCCATGAGCAACCAGCTGCTGGGAGGACACAGCACATCATTCTGAAACACTGTGCTATTGGAATATCCTCTACTGACAGCTTCTTTAAATGACCTTTAAATGAAGTATATACAGCCAATAGCCTGTCAGTGACATAGTCTCTCTGTGGCAAAACACCATCAGTTTTCTCTGTATCAATTGCAATTTCCCACTTACTTTGAAGAATAAAACACTAAAAAAAATAGATTAGATTTCTGGTATGTTAGGGAGTAAAATTTAGACTGCATGCTACACATCAATGGTTAGATATTCCCTGTTATTTTTCAGTTACTCTGGCATAGGTAGGTTAGTACATACTGATTCTTGGACATGCACGTAATTGGGATAACCAAGTTAGATAAGTTACCATGGAAAGCCTTTGCAAAATGTATAACTTTTATTTCTCTCATTAAAGAGGACTTACCTTTAAGGACTCCCAGAGGGGAAACTGTACCAGAGAGAAAGGAATCTGGAGAGGTGGGAAAAGAAAAAAACAACATAATGTTACAAAAGCAAATGAGGTTGGCATGTTCCTCCACTGGCTAAATTAAGAACAGTTATTGCTCACTCAGAGAACTGCAGCTTATTACATTTACAGATCTTTACGGACACTTTATGTACGCTGCCATTAAATGACTGGTTTCACTAAAGCAGTTTTACTTTGTTTATCACATTCCCTGCTGAGAGGTTAATGTATTGTTACCAGGGTGGCCTACAAGAGCAATAAGCAGTATGATCTAGTGCAGGGACATTCCTAGTTTGACGTTTAGCCAAGGAAGCCATAAGGATGGCTCAAGAAACACATTCCCAAGACCAGGGTCACAGCTTGGCAAAAATACATCTTCAGCAATAGACACTCTCACAAAGGCTGAGCTGAAAAAGGTTGTGCTCCAACCAAGGCTTTGCAGTTGAGCTTCAGCTGCAGAAACTTTCTCCCAGTAATCTCATACTAAAAAACCCCTCTGCAAGTTAAAAGCAGGATGTGAAGAGCTACCACAGTCAACTAAAACTCAAAGGAGAAGCTTAGTGATTCTTGTCTCCCCATGTATAATGAGAGGTTCTTCTGTCCAGCAACAGCCTGTATCTCTGCTTAGGCTCATTCTTATTGCCATGTGTCCCCAGCAGTGCCTACCTTGTAGATTTTGCCCTGATAAACACCTCATGACCAGCTTAACACTCTTAACCAGCTCTTGACACATGGGGGGGAAAAAGCAAACACACGTTGCTGTCAGCTCTGTAGGCTGTGCAGGGTGAACATATGTAGTAAGTCAGTTTTCACCATAAACAGAGTGATTCTTTGCAACAAGAGACATCGCTTTCCAAGATTATACCTTCCCTTATAATTTCTTCCTCCCTCCTCCATTCTCTCCACTAAGTTCTTCTGTAAGAACTCCTCCCATCACCACTATGACAAGCCATATCCTACTCTGGTACCAACCCTGCCATCTCCAGCCCAACAACCTATCTCAAGACATCTTGGAGATAGGGGTCCCTAGGAAAATAGTACTGTGCTACAACTGCCCTACAGATGTATGTGCAGGTCTGCTTTGCCCCTTCCTAAATGCCTGTGCAGTTAACTTCTCCACTTCAACAGCCAGTCAAGCCCCAGTTTCAAATCTTCCAAGTATCTATTTTCTTCTCCTGCTTTTAACTTCCTTCCCCAGACATGATGCATGTTGGGTCAGTTTCCCCCTTAGGCTGATTTGCAGTTCATGCATCATTTTATCAGTCTCGGAGAGCACTTAATGCACCTTTTGCCATGTAGGAGATGCTCAACATGGGTCACATTTAACTAATACATAAATCTTTGATCTTTGTGAGTAATGTCAGGTTAAAAACATTCACTACAGAAAGGCAAACTGCTTATTAAACCCAAATTCACACTACACAAAGGAATCTACAATGGTACATCCATTAAACATCACAAGAGCTAAAGAGTCCTGCCTGCCTCACTGTGTTGCAACTAATGATTAATAAATGAGTCTATCAGGTTAATCTGCCAGGCAAAACAAAGCTTGACAGGCACCTGCCACAGAACATTTGTTATCTATTCGGGCAGGAAATGGCAGTGAGAAGAAATCAATGTCACTGCTGTACAGTGAGCTGACAAACTGAAATCTCAGAGGAAGTTTGTCATCTTGAGCAATGAGCAATATCCCTGGTGGCAGCTCCAAGCCCCACAATAAAGGTCAGACATGGCTCTTATTTATCAGGGCCTTGAAACTCTAGTGTAGCAATTAAATTTCCTTTTTAATACTGGGTGAAAAAGCCCAGCTATTTGACAGTAATGTGTGGTAATATATTTATGAGAAGATATATATATATCCACATGCTGCTGCATCATTGTTGAATTGGAGTTAAATGGCATGATTTCTTTGCAATGTAAAATGAAAAGCAGCATAATCTATTATCTAGGCCAAAAAACAGGAAAAAAAAGAAACGATATCCACTACATTTGCTTCAAATTTGTTAAAAGAGAGGAAAGGAAACGCTCTGTATCCAGCTGTACACCGAACAACACAAGCTTTCAAACACAGCCTCCAAGTTTCGCTTTCCTATGCTCACGAAGGAGTGGTAAAATTCTGCAGCTGTTAACAAGACAACAAGGGAAGCTTTTGACATAAACCCCTTTTTATCTCCCAGCTCGAAGCATTTCAATCAGAGAGGAAATTTGTTCACGACCACTGTTTGATTTTCGGCGTTCCTGGTGTTTGCTTTCCATGTCCTGCTCAGCAGGGACCTGACCTGGATGGGGATTATCTGTTTCACTTTTCCCCGTGCGCCCCATGAGCTGCTGCTATGCACAGGCTTCCAAAATGCCTGGGAATAGTATGGATGTATGACAGTGGGATCTGCACAGCCACTGGGCTCCCTGCTCTCTAGGAAGCCCGCAGGATAAGGGCATAAACATCCCTAGGTCACACACTGATCAAGTTTGAAAGCTTCAAAAAGCAAACAAACTGGGAAGCTCCGCCAACAAAAACACAGAGCAGCACCTCTGCCTGCACTAAGATTATACTAAGGAGATGTCCTCCATTTTTTACAGTTATCCATCGTAGCCTGTTTGACAACATCCTGATTTAAAAGCAAAACCCACACAAGCAATTTCACGGGTACTGGAATGGAAGGGAATCTGGCTTCCTGCGGGTTTTGTCATCAGATTCACTGAAACCAAATAATTTCCAAGCTGTCCTCATCGATCTTCTCGAGACAGGGAACTCCATCACATTTCCCCTCAACATTCCACAGCCCCCGTTGAAAGCTCAGTTCCAACTGCAAGCCTTTCCCAAACCCCTTCATTGCCTTTATTCTCCTCTCACATTTTCCTCTTAAAGAAACTCAGAACTTCTATTTCTCTTTGCAGCTTCCGCCTTTCCACCCCATTTCTGTAGCCAGCGTGTCCAAGGGCTGCACAGGCTGCCATGCATTCATGTGTGCATACAACCCATTTGCATAAGCCTTGTTTCCCTGAGAGACCAGACTAAGCAACCCACTCCCCAAAGCAGGATTAATATATGCAAAAATGAAATAGCTCTGCAAGGGTAGCTCACCCAACAAAGCCTTTAGATGGCCATTGCCCTTTATTCCTCTACCATGACAGAGGTAACAAAATCTCGCAGGCTGGAGACACTTCTTAATTTGAACATTCCATCCTTGGTGGTGTTCAAGGCCAGGCTGGATGAGGCCTTGGGTGGAATGGTTTAGTGTGAGGTGTCCCTGCCCT
>JAVHNF010061746.1:15404-26062 GCA_034783455.1 Micropsitta finschii
GTGCTCTGGTGCCCAGGTCAGACACATTGGTTCCATGTTTATGCAGGGTGCTTGCTCAATTTTGAAGGTAAACATTTCTGTAAATGATTCACTTTCAGAATGTTGCTATTCTCACATTTCCCTGCATTTAAAAAATGATGCCCTCAAAGCCTTCAAAAATAGATCTCTCAGGCATCTTTAAATCTGTATTATTAAAAAGAGAATCAAGTATCTTGGATCTCCTCTTCTTCCAGGTAACTTACACCATATGCTGTCCAGCCAACTAGTTAAACCTCCTCTCCTTTCTCTTTCCTGATGCTACCAACACCCAGTACACAAAATCCACCACTTGAAAAGAAAATGAGAAATCTGAATGGCCAACTGGGCTGCACAAGGTCTGTGGTGTTCCCAGAGGAGAACAGAGACCCTTCCGGAGATAAGGCATTGAGCCGGGAATGATGGTGCTCACACATTAGAGAAAGAGAATATGCCAGAGGCTGCTATAATTTTATTGCAGGACACTTTTGTGCCAAACGTTTCACAACCAACTGGAGATTTGCCCCAGGACCTGCAAATAGGGGAAGGAAGGCAAATATCATTGCTTAACTCACTTCAAAGAAAGGCAGCAGAGGTGCTGCAAGCTTAAGTGCCACCTTGATGACAGTTTATTCTTTATAAATAAATCATTTCTACACCTGAAACAGCTCATTTCTTCCTTTCATGATAATTATAGTTTGAGAAGCCTCATTTAAGGGGTGCAAATTAATTTCCAAATTCCACCTGCTGTCAAAGAGTGTGTTTTATTGGGTGATTTATTACCTGCAGGAGCACTTCAGGAGACACCTTGGAGGCAAACAAGGATTGCTGTGACAGCTCCTTTAAGATATGGCTCACTCCTAAAGCCCGATGAGCCCAGAGATAAAATAACTGCATACAGGTGTTATAACTACAGCACCTTGGGATGTTTGTGCTTCAGAGAAGTGCATTTTCTCTCTAGAACATGCAAATGTTTGCCTCAAACTATAGCCCTTGCTTTGTGAGAACTTCCATAAACTGCCCAGGTTTGGGTCCACTTACATAGCAAATTTTATCATAGTTTCCTTGCTGTCATTTCAGATCCCTGCACTGACCAGAGCTTCCAGCAAACCCTTCACAGTGCAGCAAGAAGATCTATACGTATGCCATGTAACTCCTCTTTGCAACCCAATCTGGTGCTCAAATATCACAGCAAGAAGAAATCAGTGCAGCCCAGCACCCATGCACCAAGCTCAGGTACTTCCCCACACCACCTCCCTGACACATCATTTTGACAGTGAAAAAGTCTCTATAGAAAAACATAGTAAAATAGTAAACATAGTAAACTTCAGTAAAACATAGTAAAACTTCAGTAATATAAGTGGAGAAACATAGTTTAATAAGCTTCATAGTCTTTATCTACGTATTTCACTTAAGTCTCTTATTCTACACAATCCCCAGAGTTTCTGTCACAGAGTAGTGCTGCTCTCTTGCATTTCTTGTTCATCTCCTCTTACAGCTACACCTGTCTTTCCTGGGAATTACAGCATTATGGGGAAAAAAGGATCCAGAAGCCACTGACCAAGGGCAGAGCCTGTTCCCAACATGTTTGCCTAACCTGTTTTAACAGCCCCTCCTGATGGATGGACCTCACAGAGGATCAGCTCAGGTGCCGCATTGTTGGATAGTTCCCCAGAGCAATTTCAGTCATTATTTCTTCGCCTTCTCATCACAGGCACAAGAACAGATTTTTCTTGTCTCCTTTGCAGACAATACTCAAGTACTTGTATTTATTTATCAGTTTTCCTCCCCATGGCTTGCCCAATGCTCTTCCTCCCTTTCACACACAAGGACATGAGAGTCAAAGACTGCCAAAGGCATTTCTCACTGTATTTCATCAGCAAGCTTAAACCAGTAAGCAAAAGCTGGTTAAGTCTAAACCAACACAAACCCTTTAAGCTTGGGAGCAAAAGAAAATACAGAGGCAGGATAGTCTAAGAGAGATTTCTATTATCTGTCAGCAATAAATTTCTTCTTATTTCATGCTAGTGGGATGTCACAATCTGCCTTCCCATGGAAAAAGGAACATCAGAGCTGAACACATGCTCTGGACTCTGAAAAGAACACCTGAAGCCAGTAGATGCAGTTTTCAAGATGTGGATGACTAGTGTGACTTAAAAAATATAAGCCCTTAACATAACTCTCAGCTAAAACAAGACCAGAAAGCTACTTGTGGCACACTCTTGCTTGAAAAAAAACCCAAAACCCAACAACCAACAACAGCAGCAAAACAAATCACCCAAAACCCAACGCCACCACATAAACTTCCCAGAAGAATAATCAGATCCCATTGAAGATCAAACCAGAGCTTGCTGCTCATAATCTGCCCTTGATTAAGTGTGGAGGCTTCCACAACTCAACAGTTGTTACGAACTTATAGAAAGAAGTCTCATCTAAAATGTCACAAAACCCATTAACCAACCCTGACAAACACTGTACTACAAACTACAAACCTACTTCGATTTGAACCCGTAGCGTCTGCTGGAAACTTCCAGTTGAACATTCTGTAGTTCCTCATTTGCCCGCATGCGCTTGCTATTAAAACCACATGCAGGCACTGAATCATTTCATGGTTCGTTTAGAGACAAACACGCAGAAAATTGTGGGAAACAAGTACAACCCTAAGAGTCTGTGCAAGCCTCTGTAGTCTGAGGCAGGCTGTGGTGCAGAAGCTTGAGCTACAGGACTATGTTACTCTGGAGCTTTGAAGTGAGCAGGAGAGAAGTCACCACATATGTACACTGAATTTCTGAGTAGATCGATAGCAAAGTCAACCAGTGTGGCAGTTTCAGCCCTCAGCACCTTGCCACATGTGTGCTTGAGACTGTTAGTTCATAACAAAAAGCCCTTAAGTGAAGCAGTAGGGTAGTCTTTCACTTCTGAAGCTGCTCCAGTAATGAGGAGAATTCCCCAACTGCATAGGAAGTTAGGAACATAACCTCAGGCACAGCACTCAATCTTTCTGGATCTGACATCTGGAAAAAATGGTAGCCCTTCATCTTGTCCATTGGACCAGGAGGTCATCAGCTCAAAGATGACCTTTGCTGAGGGGACAGTCAGTAAAACAGTAAGGCTTTGCTTTTGATCGGGTTTGTGGGGATTATTCATATTACAGCTGTGGCTGAAGGACCCAAACATAACGTGCCAGCTCAGATGTGCAATGATAACACACGTGAAGCTGACCTGAACACACAGCCTCTTCCCATTAATGATTAATGTTGCATTCAGAAGCATAAATACCCCGAAGAGAAAAACTTATGGATAAGTGTTTTCCATCAGAATACATGTCACCTATGGATCTTATTCCCCAGCAACACAAGGGGCATTCATATTACGTCCATAGATCTCCAAGTTTGCTCTGAAGCCAAACGCAGCATGTACATGATCCAGGTTTCTTGTTGAGTCCTCTGTCAGGACTGTATAAAGTCAGATCCTGACAATGTAACACAAGCATTTTTAGTAGCTGAAAGATCCTGACTTTCCTCTTAAAGAGGACACACAGAACACAAATGCTTCAAGATAAAATTCAACCATTAAATGATGAGGTCTTCCAGGAAGTTCTAGGGGAGACCTCTCAAAGTCAACTCTGATCAAACAACTGTCTAGCAGACAGCTTCACAATGAGGTCATTTATGAATAAAGACAAGGAAGATGATAAATGATATATCTAAAGCTCTATAAACCATCTGGGCAGATAAGGGGCACACATTTCTCACAAGAACACTGGCTTATTTGTAGCTTTATAAGGACAGTAACAACACTCAAAAGCACTAATGAAAACCTCAGACCTCAGCTTTCCACTAACGTTTCCACCTTGGTCCTATTAATATATTGCTATAAAAGCAGGACTTTTAACTGGTATTAATGAGGCAATAAACATCCCCTTTCAGAAAAGGGAGCTGCAATTTCAGACAGCTGCACATGTAAACCTCTATCTCATGCTAAATAGCTGATTCTTGAAGACAGAATCCAAGACAGCCTAGATAGGTTTCTATGAGTAAGACTTCTGACACTTCTGATGTATGGTTGGAAAGGGGGTGGGGGGGAGAGGAGAGGAAGGAAGGTCTCAAAATGAACAAGCATGTAGCAAGCACAAAATAATACCCATCAAGATGATCACTATTGCAGTCATTTCAGAACTAGGGAAAGAGATGACTTTAGTACCAAAAATGCTAAGGATATACCAAACTTGAGCAAGCTTTTGGGATAATAGGAAACTACTTGTATCTCTGTGTTGCTCTAGGAAGAGCTATTCATTCCCACTCCACTTGCAACACTGTTGAACTGTGGACATAAGACAATCCTGTTGTCCTGTGTGCTTCTGAACAGAAACAAAGCTTTCTCCATGAGGAAAACCCATATCTTTGAAGGAAAGAACTTTATAGTGCAATCCAAATATTCATCAAAGCTCTACTCGTAACAGCAGGAACTTAGCACAGGGAGGCAGGTGGGGTGAAAAAGAATTTATGGGATGTCTGCAGACATATTAAATATCTTAAGTTCTTCAAAGCACAGGTAACACTGAAATGGAATTTACAGACACGGTTTAAAATATACACGGTCTCAATCTAGGTTCAATACTTTCTCATATTAAAACACATTCAGGAGATACCATCTGCTCTTTATAGGCACTAGTAATCAAGTTTTCTGTTAGCGTAAGCACAGGCATTAAAGGATATATTGGGTACAGCTCATGCTAAAATGGGAGCAATCTCAATTCTGCATTCTTTCATCCAAAGGTACACCTGTACCCTGGATCAGAAAGTTTATTCAAGCTGTGGCATCTGCACTGTGCCCATATTCATGACACTTCAGCTTTCAAAATCTGCAAAATCCTTTTGGTCAATAGGATTTTCTAATGTCATTTCTTTACTGTCAAAGGACCATTTGATCATTTCTCTGTTAAGCAACAAACTTCTTTTATCTCCTGATTATTCTCATGGAAAAATACAAGAAGAGGAGAGACAAGGTACTAGTAACTTCCTGTTAATGCAACATGCTTCATCAAGTAAAGAAAGCAGGATATCTTCCATCTAGATGCCTGGAAGCAGCCTGACCCTGCAAGCATCTTGTTCAAGCAGTTCATACTTAACTGGAGTTTGGAGAGCAGAACAGCTCTTAATACACAGAAATGCCAACAGTTCTATTTTATTGTGATATTTCTTTACTGTACTAAAATACTTCAAATCACTCTTGTACAAAATCTTTTCTGTTCCAGTAGAATAGAATGTTAAGATGTGATTGAACAGAAAAGCTGTAGGGTCACAAAATGCTATCCAGTTTTACTGTCTCAATCCAGACGGTAGCCTGGGTATCCATTTTCAAATAGAACTCAAACACGTAGGGAGTGTAATGCTCTCTGAACTGTTATTAAGCTGCACTATAAATTTAATTACAGAAACACCTTTGAGAGAGTTGAATATTAGTGCTTGTGGTGAGAAATAAGATCCTCACTGGTAGAAGTGACACTGATAGAGCTACATAAAACCTGACTACCAGTGTTAAAGTTGAAAACTATCAAAGTACCAGACACCTCAAACCATTTCTAAGCCTGTTCAGGTACCTGTGACAGTTATCTAGTATGGATACAATTAACTGAAAATAAGCTACAAACAACAAAATTCCACCTCTGCAAACACAGAGCATTTGCAAGTCTGATTCATGATGGGTAAAGGCCATTACAACCCAACGCACATACAACACCATGCAATTCTAATATCTTGGTTTTAAACTCCCTGATTTCCCTGATCCTCCTTTATGGAGTTTTTTTCCTTTTAATTTATTTGCTATTTCAGGAATTTCACCATAATAAACTATGGAATTCTGATCACAGAAACAAAATTCCATACCTAAATCTCCAATTAAAAGTCTCATATCTACCAGGAAAAGTGGTACCTCAGACCTGCATCATGCTTTGGTTACTTACAGACTATCCATAACAACTACTGAAAGGACATCTGTGCTGAGGAAGTTTGAGAACATTTTGTACCAAAAAGAATTCCTCATTTTTAATACCTGAGTGGTTTCTGAAGTGCCCTGAACTAAAGCTTCAACTTGTTAATCTCCACAGGTATTTGGGCTGCAGCCCATGTGTTTTCAATGAGTACCTAAGACATGATAAATGACAGCAGTTGGTTAGTACAGTAAATCTCAGGACCCTTGTCAGTTATTAATACCATGGTTCTGATCTAGAGTTCATTGGCATTGTTGGGTTTTGCCTTCCACCAGCTTCAACTACACAATGCCTGGATGGTAAAGAAAACACACTACGGCCTTGAGCACTGGATACTGGTCATGTGTTGCATCATGTTCAGAGATGACGAGGTGAATGCAAGAGAAAGCAGTACACATGCAGCTAAACAGCCTCTCAGAATACCCTACAGAAAACAAACCATCCAATACACAGCAAGGGGGGAACCACAAATGAAGCAACAAAGAAAACAAAAAGCCACCGCAGACCTGTGTAAATAAATAGTAAAGTCGCTTAAACCCCAAGGATTTCTGTTTTGTGGTGCTGGATTAAAGAGAGAAAAGCAAGAGCCTAAGAGATTCTGCCTGTATTCTGCTCCCAAAGGAAACATAATGCACAAAAGAAAGACTGGCAGCAGAAAGAAGATCCAGTATTTGGGGATCAGTATACAGCTATTGAAACTGAAGCACTCTTTAAGAGGGTTCTCCAACATACAACCCTTGTGAGGAAGCTCTGGAGACCATTTAAAGAGCCCCTTCCCAAGCTCAGGGCACCATTTAAGTCTTTTTTTGCCACAAAATGTTATCTCTGCCTGTTTAGGATGTGTTCAGAGTCCTTAGTGCTCCCGAGGAGATGGGGAAATCCGTGAGGCCAACAGGCCAGCAGCAGACATCTGAGGAACAGCTGCTGAGCACTTTAGAAGTTCCAGGGACCTTCAAGTTGATTAAAAATAGAAATAATTTAATCAAGGTCACATTTCTCCATAGAAAGAAGGAATTCTTTTAAATACACAGGATTTTGTTACAGTAAAAGTATTCCCTGTGTTAGCAGTTCACGGGCCTTGGGAAAATAAATACTTCAAGTTGTTCTAGGCCATCCCAGTTTAAGATCACCATTTCCAAGGGGACTGAGAGATCAAACATTAACCTCAGCAAGTGGTCGCACATTTCAGTGTCTGCCCCATTAGCCAAGTAAGATATTCCAGTTACTTAGGACAAAATTCCTATTGGGTTCTTGAGTTGGCTTCTTCCTACCAGTATTACCCAGCTCTACTCCATTTTTTAATTAAAAATGGGGGGAAATTCCAGAGAAAGGAAATTTAGCAATGGGAATAGTTCCCTTCCACACACAAGAGACATTTCCAGCTAATATACTTAATAGTTACAGACCTAAACCGGATTTAAGCACTTAAGCAGCCTTATTAGTTTCTGGAAGTAATAAGCTCCTTCCCCAATGTTAGTGGGATCTCTGCATGGCTGGTGGGCTTTGGGGACCACGAAGATAAAGTGAATTCATAGGTGAGAGGACACATTCCTTCCTGGTCCCTTCATAATACACAGGATTCCTGTGGCCTGAATAAGTTAATTCCTAAACTGCTGGGACTGTCAAGAACACCATGCTTTTGATATTCCTTCTTTATATTCCCTTCTGTTGAAGTAAATTAACCAAAGAGCTGAGTTTGTCAAGCCATGGATATTCATACACTTACGGAGAGTCATCACACTTGGTGGTCTGGAAAGTTTTAAAAGGACACAGAACTAAACACAAGCTGGATAAAACAAGGAAAGGTGCTTTTGGTCACTCTGAGCACAGAACAAAATGGACAGCTTGAATTCTCCTCGCAAGAGCCATGATAAATACCTCCCCCATGGCACGAGGGATGAGGGAGCGGTAGAACAAGGAGGTATTCTTGACTGATTCTGAAGGTTTTGTTTGTGCCCAATGGCTTAGGAAATGTGTTCATCCTTCCTTGGAGACTACATCTGTAATATTGTACCATGCCGGGGTGAGTCAGAGGTTAAGTTACTGGCCGGATAACTCCCAAGAGCACAATTTATGTTCACCTCACCTGTGGATCTGTACAACATGTTGACTCAGATATTAGAGTAAAACAAAGGACAGAAGATCTTTCGCATCTTGCTTTTCACTACTCTGAACATGGCATGGCCCCATAGGATTATGGGCAGAGTTCTCTCCCCAGGGTTTGCCAACCCCAAATGTTTAACTATCTCTTCCTGACTCAAATTGTTGTTTTCCCTCACTTATTTTCTCTTCCAGACATCTGGAATATCTAGGCAAGGTTTGCTCTCAGTCACCATGCACAGAGGCCGTCTTAGATCACACAAATACACTGCCTCCTTCAAATGCCCACCTAAAATTCCAAATGAAACATCAACAATCCTGAAATAGGCTCAAAAGAAGTATGAGAATGAAAACAAACCCATCGGAGCTCTTTTGTTGGCTGGTGTTTGAAACTTCCCCATAGCATTTAGTTCACATTTTTTCCATGCTCATTAGATGTAGACATACTTCTGTTTTTCAAAAGCAGCTCATATTTGACATATTCATGTCAGTCTGAGAGATGCGGATCATAAAAGGCACAGGGAGAACACACAGTAACATCCAAGTTTATCCAGAGAACAGTTCTCCACCAGGCACATTCATATTGTCTCTCAACAGACCATAAGACATGTATCATAACATCAGGGAAGGGAATGCTTCAGTGATTTGTAGAGGCACCGTGAGCTTTCTTCTTCTTCCAGTCAGTGACAGTTGAGGCCAGAAGTGCCTGCCCTGCCACAGAAATTCCTGGGCTCAGTTTCTAATTACATTCTTTCACAAACTACATTTTAGTACCATTAAATATTCAGAATAGGCATCTCTCAACCATCTAAAACTCAAAATGAACACATTAAACACATTGCTAGATCTACAACCAAAGAGGAAAAACAATAAAGAGCACTGGGGAAAGAGCTAAGAATCCAAAACAAAATTCCTGCTCATTAAGATGAAGCATTAGCACTCATAGCAAACATGCATGTGTCTCAGAGCACCAAAAAGGGTAAATAAATTGAGGATAAAAAAAGAATAACTAAAAATCTCATTAAATATAATCTTATGGGATACAGTTTTGATACAAATACTAGAGACAACTGAAAAAGGAATAATGTTCTTCAGAATCTAGTTCTAACAAATCCCAGCAGCTTCAGATAGTAATTTACAATAAAAATCCTGCTGAGATTCAGTCCCAAAGCCCTCACAGAGGCATCTCCTTCACCTTCTCAGAGCAGACCTCACTGTCCTTTTGCTCTTCATCATACCCTTTTTAGCCAGTTCCAAGCCCTGTGGGCTCATCCCTTCCCAACTGGTCAAGCCAGATTTCAGCTGAAACAAGCAAGCTGAGCAAAATACAAATCAATTAGCTCAATGATACAAACTACTCAAGCTTAAGAATAAAAATTCACTGTGTCATTTATCTTCCAAAACGCGGAGCCTTTCAAACCTTCTGACATAATTAAAACCACAAAGACAGATGGTCCCTGCAGTGGCATTCTCCCTTCGGTTTCAAAAGCCAGTAAAAGAAACCAAAGGCCTTTAGAGCCAGCAAGAAAAAGACACCCCACTGAAAGCATCCCCCAGCGTTTCTCACGTTGAAAATTATGTCCTCTACCCATTTCCTTTCTGCAGGGTGTTCCCTTTGCAAAACACAAGGCCTTCCAGCCAGGCAGAGTACGTGACAAAAACCCTCAAGCATCCATGAGTACACTCCATTTCAATGAGTATATCCATTTCCCCATGAGCATTGGGAAATCAATGAAGATAAGAAAGCACCAAATCAGTTGAAAACTCTTCCTCCCATTGTTAGGTTTTGCCCAAATCTGGAACTAAACACAAGTCCTTTCATTGCACCTCAGTGTTTTTGCTGTTGCCCCTCCTCAGCCTTTCCTTGTCCTCTGCTGGTTTCTTTTTCACAACAGCTCCAGTTGCATTTTGATGTCAGCTCTTTCTCTTTTATCAGACTACATCTACACACCTCAGGGTTCTTTGGATGCATACAGCTTTTTTGCCTCCCCTGACCCAGAACTGAAATCCTCTTCCAAGCATGGCAGGTATGGGAAGAAGTTGTTCCAAAGCTGCCAAGAATCCTCATGGTGAGAATTACTCTTTCTGAGCCATCTAACAAGGCACATAGCTTTGTTAGCTCTTCTTCTTTTTATTACTTTCCAGACAACAAATTGCAGTCTTCAAAAGATCTTGCAATAAAGGTAAGGGACCACCATGCAATCACTCTGGAGAAGCCTCTGCCACACAGGTCTGGGAAATACATGGACTTGGGTTTTGGCCCAACTTATCAGCCCACAATTCTGTTGAGAGGGAAGCCAGCATCAGAAAACACCGATAGGAGCATGATTCAGCCCACAGAGATTAAAGGTTTATCTGTGTAAGATGATGTTTTACAGAGCAGGATACTGAAATAAAGAAAGGTGTTGTGGAGGAGAGTCTTGAAGGGAAAGATAAATGGGGATAAGTAAGTATTTGTTTTTCTAGGCAAATAGAAGCTCCCCAAAAAATATCTGTCAGTGGTGAAAGAAATCTAAGACAGCTACATGCATTTAGAAGGGTTAATGAGATC
>JAVHNF010061746.1:74352-84754 GCA_034783455.1 Micropsitta finschii
CTGAATAGCTAAGAACAATGACTTTATGCACTCCTACTCATTCTACACACACAGAGTGACCACAAGGTACTGGGTATAGAGTACAGGGCATAGGGGTCAGGCTGCTGCTGCTAACATGACCAAGTTAATCCAGGCAGTTCAGCTGGCTGTCGAGTATTCCAAAAGAAGTCACAAGGAGAGCACAGAAAGCTAGCTGTAGCATGCCACTTGTACCCATGTGGCAAAATTAATTTGACACATTGAAAGCAAATGAATAGAGCTGGAGGACTCTATTCAGGCAGCATTCTTTCCACTGATACAATTTACACTGGGGGGAATATCTAACACATTAACCTTATTAACTCTGATGTAGGTAAATAGTATTTCAAAGGAGGGGGGAGGGATCTGAACCAATATCCGTCCTGCATTTGAATGAGAAACATCAACTTTTGCATTTCTAACCATTCATTTAGTACAAACCCCCCTCTCACTAAGTAGGTTTTTGCTCTGAAATCAGGAAAACTTTTTCAGCTGGGGCAGTCCACAATATGCAATTACAATCCTGGCTTTAGTCTTTTAAGTCTGTGCTGAACTTTTCAGCTGAAAGTAAACTCAAATCAGATTTGATTGTACAAGTTTAGCTTCATTTGCAAGTCAAAAGAGGAAGGAAAATGTTGCTTGTTTTTTTAATCCAAGTTTATCAAAGTTCATCTTGGATCTGAAGATACAGAGAGAGGCTTCTCGAAGTACTTCTTTGTCTGGTCATATGCAACTCCTGCTTCTCAGTTTAATTTCAAACCAGTCAAACAATTATATTTCTAACCTAAGGGATGGGGCTGCTCTTGTTGCCATTGGCCACAGGTGGATTCAAGCTTCAGGCTGGCAAAATGTGTGTTGAACTTCAAACACCCATGTCCTACTGCAAGCAACAACCTTCCATACTTAGCAGGAGCTTACATACTTGGAGAGGTTGTGCAAACTGTTTGATATCCTCTTGAGCCTAAAAATGACAGCAGCACTTGCCTAGTAGGAACTCTCATCTCAGTATAGTAGGTTACTGAAGGAACTGAGGGTTACTTGAAATTCCCTTGACAGAAAAGAATCCGGCATTTTGAAGAGTGGTCCGGGGAGGCAGGGAGCTGGGTCTCACTTTCTGCTGAACCTGAGGGAGACCTGGGACTGGTTTAAGCAGAACATTAGATGCATTCAGAGACCTAACACCTACTTCACAGGCTCTTTTCTACTAGCACCAGGATGATGGTATGAACTCGTATCTGCATGTTTGAACAGGCTGATCCCTCAGCATCTCAGTCACCTCATACCCATGCTCTACTCTCCTTCCTGCTAGAATTCCCTTCATGTGCAGTCTGTCCATTCACACCCCTCTGCTTCGTGTTACCTCCTTCCTCTGCTGCAGGTATTAAAAGGTAGCAAAATACTAAGCCACATTTGATTCTGATCCACATTTTCAACCCCACATCCACTCCTGTTAGAAGAGTTATAGCATGACCACATAGTTTCACAGCTGAAGATGCGTGCTGGGACAAAGACAAATTGATGGTATGAAAGTGGGCCTTGAGCAAAGGACTTCTTTTGCTGGAACTCAAGAATAAGACTCACTTTGTGAGCTAATAGATTTTGTACTTTCATCAGAGTAATATCATACATCAAACTGAAACCTATCAAGAAGACTGGAGGTGGATAGCTATTCCACATCCAGGCACCTTCTTTATTAATTGTGCACATCTCTGCAGTCACCAGTGATGCATTAGATGACACTTCCAAAGGATTACAGACCTGATACAGTATTAGATAAAAATTACAAGTGAGAAGCTATTTTACTGCTATTTATTTTCATCAGCTAAGCATCGCTCTCCAAAATGCCATTCTAGCTTGGTCGATATTGGCTTTTCAGGCTGATGAGAAGTTTTGTAATTCCTTTTTGTTCATAGCTTATGTATAAAAATCAATACTAGTTTGCAATTTGTAGAAACGAAAAGGATTGCATCAGGAGTAACATATGCCTGATTTTTCCTTGCATTCCATTCCCAGTCCCTCAGCAGTGAGAATTGAATTCATTTCTCAGTCAATCTGTGATCTCTAATAATTAAAACCTGTTATTTCCACATCCCACATGCATTTTTTATTAACCTTACACTGAAACATAAATGAACAAAGCAAGCAGGAGCATGGCTGAGTCTTAACATCACTGGTGCCAAAGGAAATCCTTCCTTTGATTCAGGGAAAGCTGGAAGAAGCTCCATCCCCAGCAGGCACTTCTAAAATAGCCTGAATATTGGTCAGTGGGAAATGAAGCCAGCCAAGTATCTTCTGCTTCAGGGCTGCTATTGAATTCTTTTGTATTCTACTCTTGAAAGTTTAATGGCATATGTGGATTTTATTTTTTAGAAATGTATCTGCAGTAACTGTAAAATAATCCTGAACAATTCTGACTTCTCAGGGAAGAGAAGCAGGTGAAGGGGACTGTCTTACATGGTGCTGAGGCTTGACTATGGAAGATACAAATTAAAGTTTTTAGCCCACTTCCTTCAAAATACAGGCTTGAACTAAAAGCATATTGGAGCCCTAGCAGAGAATGCAAGTCAGTATTTCATGATTTATGCAAAGTAGAAGATACCAACATCATAATTTAGGATAAAATTCACATGACTTCATGGGTCACAGTCTGTCCACCCCAAAAGTGAATTAGGACAACTTCATGTAATAGCCTGCAAGCTAGGACAATTCCATGGTCTCAGGTGACACTTGCTCATAACTCTGCTCCAAAATAAGGGGGATAAGGGGGAAAATGTTTTCCACGTTGTATTTACTCCAGTCATTGAGATACCCTAGAGAGTGAGTTTCCCTTTTGATCAGAACTTGTGCTCACGCCATCATGGAGATTTCACTGGCTTTCAGGTAGATCAGTAGCGGTTAATTGCAAAATTATCAGAAGAGAAATCTCCTTTTCTGGAGATCAGCTGGGAATTGGTTACCAGCCTGTGAACCTACCTGCAAAGAACTGCTTTCAATAACGTTTCAACATCACAACTGCTTCACCTCAAATCTCGTGTTGCAAAGAGCAAACCCCGCGATTTACTGTCACTGCAGAGCAATGCTGAACACCCGTGGAAATGTTTCTAAACCGAGACTACCATCTAGTGTCCTGTTGACAAACTGCAGCTTTGCGAGGGAAAGAGAATAATGGACAATGTACTTGTTTGTTCACTTCTATAATTACATTATCATAAATAATTCATCTTCTGAGACACATATACAAATAGAATAGACTGAAGGCCACAATGCTATCTTACTTTCCGACTTGAATTAAAGTAGGAAAATTAGCTACGCTTATGATCTTGGAAGAAAAGCCCTGAGCTGGTTTAATAATAGCTCCCACAGGAAGCTTAAGTGATATGCTTGGTTTCCATGTTTTTCTTCCAGAGAGACAGTAAAATTGATAATACATTAATTCTGCCCTTAGCACACCTGGGATACTCAACAGAAGTGGTGCAGATCAAGCATGGAACCTCCCTGCCTTGGGGGCATCTTCACCTCTCCTTGCAGAAGCTCATGGCACAGCTCTGCTGGACCCACCATGCTTCAAGACACTTCATACTTCCCTAGTGTGGGTGTGATAAGCATGTGTAGAACCTCTCCAGGGTGCCAAAAAAAGTTAGTTTTCCTCTAAAATACCTTTTCCAACTCTTTGCTGTTGAATTACCATTCACTTTCTATTACACTTTTCAAAGTGATTTCAAAAAAACACAATGAGAAGCTCCCCTTTGATCTTCTGCCTTTCGAAAGTGTATGAAAACTCTGGTGCCTTTCCAAGAGAAGTCACCTTAAAATCCTCCCATTCCCCTACTTAGAGTTTCAACATGCTGTTAACATCATTTTCAACTAGAAAAATACTGTTTCAGGAACTGTTGAAGCAGCTCTGCTTTGTTGCAGATATTGAATGATCTGTGACAGACTGCCCCATCCCAGGCTCATTATACACATCTTCCACTGAAAATACTGGAGTTCAGAGAAAGCCGTTAAACCACTGACAGCAAAGAAGAGCCATTACCTTGCTTTTGATGCCGAAGCCATAATGGTGCCTTATTTCTTCAAACTGACACAATGTATTTTAAGGGCTCTGGACAGCCTCAGGCTGAAAGTATCAATGCTCTTGAACCCTTTTTGGAGTACTTGCCTTTCATTTTCCGCATACTTGAAATACGTTCTCCAGTGGACGCTGATCAAATCTCAAATTTCCTCTTGAGCTCAGACATCCAAACTAACCCTCAGCACATCTCATCACCCTTCTCAAAATGATAAAGCCATTTTAAAATTAAAACTACTCAGTAAGATCAGCCAAAGCGAATTTTGCTACCACAAGACAAGAGCTGAAATGCTCCTGCCATAAAGATGTAGGAGTACAAGGAAGGGACAGGTTACTGGATTGCAGCCTTCTGCTCCTTTGCAGTGAGGGAGAGGATGGAGATCATTCCCAATAGAAATCCCCTGCCTGCTCCCTGTACATATAAGCAGGAAATTGGGGCAGAACTCCAGACCTCATCTCAGGCCTGAGAAAGTCAATTGCCAGCCAAGACAGCAGCATCAGACAGCAGCAAAACTCTCCCATCAGCCAGTGTTAAAGAGACTTTTCCAAGCAAAGAGAGGCAGAAGCAATGACCACTTCTGGTCAGGCCAGAAATGTGACAACAGGGAGAAATGGCTCAGGACTGACATGTAGTCAAGTCCTTCCCTCTAGCATTAAACTGACACTATTGGCATCTAAACTTGATTGCTCTTTTCTCTCTCAATACCAGTTGTATGGCAGTAGCCAAGAAATCCCTTTCAGAGGAAAGGAGTTTTATTGATTCAAGAGAAAAGCTTATTTGACAGATTTCTCACCAACATTTTCCCATGCCATAGACATTCAGCAACCAGAGGAACCCCAGAGGCCAATCAAAGACTATTTCCCCCAGCCTAGGATTGATATCAGCAGACTTTTTTCTCTAGTTCCTTCTACTTGTTAGTGCTCTTGTTACACAGACCCAAATAAGTCCCCACTCCTGCACTTCCTATGACCCCAGAAACCACACAGCAGCTTAGGTTAGGTACAGCAGAAGATTACTTCAGAGCTTAAAACCAACAGGAAATTTTAAGCTGATAATTTAAGAGAACTGATACCAAAGGGAAAGAGAGCACTAACCCACCTGTGACAGCAGAACCTCTCTGTGAAGCAAAGGAAGCAAACGTACATTTGCTATATTAACTGAAACCTGCTTCCCTGGATATAGAAATAGTTGCTGGAGAGTTGTATTCAGAGCCTTGAATGCAATGCAGGATGTCTGGCATGACCAGGATTCGTGTTGCATGGTCACTCCAGAGTCACCAGGAGCAATATTTGCGTTGATTTTTGAGTACAAAGTCCATATGAACCAGGAAACAAAGTTGCCTTACATAATCAACCATTCACAACCCACAACTTAAATTGCAGGCCTGGCTGTTAGCAGCCTATTGAAACATGGACAGCCTTTCAAATAAGAAAAAAAATCAAAAAAGGCTTAAAATCAACTTACTGTGCAAGAAGGAAAATCAATACATCAGCTGTTCCATCTTGAAAACTAATCACTGCAACAAACAGAGCTTTGCTGTATTTTGACCTTAGAGAGCAAAAATAAAGCAAAAGCTCACCTATTTATTTCCAGCTTATCCCATTGCTGTGCCCTAGGAGCAGCGTAGAGTAACATCAGCTCCTCAACTCAAAAAGCTTTTAGTTTGGAACAGGACCTGCTGTATCTCAGGCTGGTAAATCTTCCTTATGCAACTGGTCTCTACTTTATCTGTGATGCCCCCTTCTTCAGCTGATCCAAATCATCCAGGAAACAGTCAGTCACTGGCTTGGCTGGGGAAGACAATCCCTTTAAAAGGCAGGCAGGAGATGGTGTTCTTCCTTTTTTCTGAGAGGGGAACAGAATAGAAGGGAAAAGAATCAGAAGTAGCTGCTTTCTTAATGGGAATGGATGCTGATTTCAAAAACCAATATGATCCAGGCTGGAGAGAAATTAATGAAGGGATAGAACAGGAAGGTGTGAGGGGTTTTTGCTTTATGGTCAAGTTTTGTTAAATTTTTGCTTTATGGTTAAATTTCATATTTGAAAATGCTGAAAGTTATTGCTTGGTTAGAATTGTCTTACGTGAAATGGGTCAGATTCTAGGGACTCTTATCATATATAATCTGTGCTCAGTTAGAACCCAGCCTAGGCAAGAAGAGTACTGAAGGAGCCTGTTTGGACTTCAACAGAGTGCTTATATGATGTGCAGCCAGGTGGACAGCCAGTAGCAGAGTTGATAACAGGGATGAGAGGAGAAACTCTAATATCGTTTGCAAGTTCTCAAAGAAAAAGTGCTGATGGTGTGGAGAGTTCAGAGCCATAGGAGCTATTTCAGCCTGAGGTAACACCAGGGGATGAAGGCTGGAGTCAGGACAGCCCAAAATCCCTGCCCTCAGAGCTCCTGAGAAGATAAAGACAAGGTGCACCGTTTCTGCTCCATGTACTGTTGCTCACCATATTGCAAACATAGTTCAGGATAAGCTTTGTGAGTTATTTAAGTGTCAAGTTGTATTCAGAAATGCCTTTTTGTGAGTGTGCATCTCTGGGCTGTGTGTTCACATTTATTCCTTTGGTGTTGAGTGCTTCCTGGTCTCTTTGGCACTGCTGTCTATCTGCCCCATATATGAGGAACAAATATGGAAAGGCAAAGCAGGTAAGCTAAGCATAAAACTGGAAAAAAGTTTTATGGGGGAAAAAAAAGCCTGGACAAATAGCTATAGCAAACCATGCTAATTGGGACTGAGAGAGGATCTGTTGTGCACTGGTGCCTGGTTTCTAGAAGCTCTATAGGGCTATAAACTCTACCCCAGCCAAAACCAGCACAAAGAGAACGCTGAACTCTGCTTGAGTCCCCATCCCCTGGCTCTTTTTATTAGATCCCTGCTGAATAAAACTGCTTAGGCAGCAGCTTTTGGCTCCACTTGGAAAGTTCCTGCCCTGAGTGTAGTAGGCTGGGAAAATCAAGTACCAGCACATGCTGTCTTGATCATGGTGGGGAGGAGGCATAGGGGCTTTAATGATACTAGGCAGGATGGGACCAGAGTGGGAAGGGACTTCATGGATGGAGCTGGAGCAGCACAGGGAGGACATCTTTCTATTAGGGATAAGGGCTAAGAGGTGGTAGTGAAAGGTAGGTGTTAGGTGGCCCTGGAGAGAGGGGGACAACCTGAAGCTAGCCCTAATAGGGGCTATGGCAAAAGAAGTTTTCCATGGATTGCAATTTTTCTGCATTTGCTCTATTTGTGCTGTAAGAGGGATATAGTTGTTATAGTGGATTTATAGAGAGATATATGGCTCTTGACAGCTTTCTATGCTGCTTTGAATTTCTCTTTTGCTTTTCAGTTTCAGCTCCCCTTCTCTTCACAATGATGCACAGCTTTCAGATGGTCCTTTGATTGGATGGAGATGACAGAAGTGTAATATTTACAACCACAGATATTGCTCTTGCACTCTGGCAACTTGCTGCAGTACGTCCCTCCAGTCTATGCCCCCCACCCCAAAGCTAACTCTGCTCTCAGTCAAGGGCAATTTATTGCAAGTTTTGCTGCAGGTAGTACCCCGGTCTTGATCTTTGAGCTCACTGTTACTGAGTACTCATGAGGCAGTCGTTTATTCAGAGTTTCAGGTACTTTGCCATGCTCTAAATGCTTAAATGGTAGCTGGATCAAGTGTTCAGTGTGTTTATAGTTGTATCTGAGCTGGAGGCATTGCTTTAACTTTCATAGCAAAGACTTGGGATAGATAAGAAGATCAATTCTGTGTTTCAGGAGTCAGAACTAGGTGTTTTGACGTTATGTTCCTTTTGTCATTTTATTTAACAATCCATTGCCCCTTGGTTAATAGCCTTTTCCTTGATTAGTCCGTGTAAATCAAAACGTCATGGCTTTATCCCTGACTTGCCGTGTGTTCTGAGTTGAGGGTAATGAATCGTGGTGTGGGTTGATGTACTCTGCCTCCTGTTTAGAAAGAAGCCCTGCATCAAGGAAGCACCTTGGATTTCAAATTGAGTTGTCAGTAGACTGTCAAGATTTATGGGAGGAAGTGCTCAGGATCCTAATAATGTGCAGCCAGGGATTATATAGGCCTGAGAAGAATACAAAGCTGCAGAGACTCACTTGGTGCTGTTGGCCTTCAGTCTGTCTTGGCTAATGTGTTCCTCTGCTTTGCACTGTGTTTGCTACCTGTCTGACCCAAATCCTTTGCCTATGACACCTTGTTTGTGAGTGGTGTAGGCAGCAGCAACCGGTTTTTATTTGGATTGATCCCAAAGAGATGGCTGCAGTGATCTCAGGCTCCAAGGGCATGTCGACCCAGGTAGGGGCCACCCTCAACCCCTCTGGTCAGGGGAAAGAGTGTGAGAAGGAGTGAAGTGGTACTGCATGTCCACAATTGGTGGATTATAGACACTGCGCCAAACTGGGTGTTTTCTGGCAGTCCTGATGCAGGTGCAAAGGCAGTCCTGAACTATTTGGTGACAGCCATCAAAAGAGCAGACTCATGATTCTCAGCTCTGGTGGAATCTCACTTGTGAAATACAGTGACTGTGCTCGGACACCCTCAGAGGGATAAGAATCAGGGATGGGGAGGAGATGGAGGGGGGTCCTAGATACTGCTGGGGCTTTTTCTTGCTTTCAGCAGTAGCTGTCATCTTTCTCCTTCTAAGTAGCTGGTGCAGTGCTTTGGTTTTGTCTTTCAGCCTGGGAATAGCGCTGACAACACCAATGGTTTTAGTGGTTGCTCAGTAATGTTTACTCTGACAAAAGACATTCTGAGTGTCATGATCTGCCAGGGAGGAGGGGAAGCCAGGAGGAAGCAGAGACAGGACACCTGACCCAAACTAGCTAAAGAGGTATTCCATACCATAGCACGTCATGCCCAGTATATAAACTGGGGGCAGCTACCCAGAAGGGCTAGATCACTGCTCACATTGGGCTGGGTATCAGTTGGCGGGTGGTAAGCGGTTGCATTCTCTTCCCTTGTTATTTCCCTTCTCATTATTATTATTAGTGGTAGCAGCAGTGGTTTAGTGTTATACCTTTGTTACTGGACTGTTCTTATCTCAGCCCGTGGGAGTTAGTTACATTCTTTCCATTCTCTTCCCCATCCCTCTGGGAGCAGGGGTAGAAATGAGCACGCGGCTGCCTGGTTCTGAGTTGCTGGCTGTGCTTAAACTACGACACTCTGTATTTCTAGAGGAGATTAAAATACTTTGTGTTTTAATTATTGTATCAATAAAGGCCTTTAAAGGAGGTGGATCTAATATTTTCAAATGAAACAAAACCAAAGAATTGCTTGAATTTTACTGCTCATCAGGAGATGTAGCTTAAATTAATGGGATACCTTCTCGGAAAACTTCAAACAGTGGAAGAATGTATTAATTATTACAATTTCTTATTCCCTCATCTACTGAAAATGTTACAGTTTAGCTCAAAAAGTTATAAAAATGATACAAATTATTTTCTAATGACATGTTTGCACAAAAAACAAAACACTGTTTCTGTGACATTGTTTGCTTCTGTTTTCAGATGCATGCTCATTTTTAAAATGGTGTCTTAAAAACTTTGCTGTCTTTGTAGGAAATACGGTTTTCTTAGTCCAGCATTTTATCAGAAAAAGCTTGTTGCTAGTACGCTTTACAGGTTTACAAAAAATTATGTGAAAATAATATTTGATTGTTGCTGTCTGCTCCCACACTCATAATGTTTTAATGAAATATACCTAAAAATCTGTGTGTTTTAGCATTAATGGATGAGACCTTTGGGGCACTTGAAACGTATGCGGTGTAATAGATCCCACAGAGTTAGTTTTCTCATTTGTTTGTGCAAGATTTCCTGAGGAGTTTGTTCTGTTTGTCATGTTGTTCTGTTTGTTATTTCATTTGGAAACTCCTTACCTGCTTAGTTAGAACAAAGAGAAAACCAAAAGTGCTATAGGAACTGGTTTGTAGTTGAGTATCTTTCTGACAAGGCATTCTAAAGGTTTTAGTTGCTATTAAAATGTGACAAAAATACCTTGGATCTTGTTTAGATTTACTACCTGTAGACCTTATGCAGCTGTTGAAAATCCTTGTTAAATATGCTTACATAGAAAACAACTTAAATCTGTACTGGTTAAACAGTACAGATGGTTAAAGTATCAAGGTAGAAACTGAAATGCCTTCATATAGTGTTTGTTGCACTGTTGATTTGCCCAAATGCTGTAGCATTATTATGACTAATAAGGGTGGTGAGACATTGGAGCAGGTTGCCCAAAGAAGTTGCGGATGCCCCATTCCTGGAAGTGTTCAAGGTCAGGTTGGATGGGGCTTGGAGCAA
>JAVHNF010061749.1:14483-29409 GCA_034783455.1 Micropsitta finschii
CTTTTGAGTGTCAGCCTACAAAAGTATGCCTTTCTCTTGTAAGAAAGTTAGCAGTGAAGGCAGTCTGTGCAGCTCTATAAACTGAAAGTTGTTCCTTTGCCAGAATCTGAGTAATAGAAGTTTGCATGCCGATATTTTCACAGTAGCTAGGTATGTTACTGTTAGCCTTAAAATAACTGTTGAAAAATGATCACCTGTCTCACTGCACTACCTAATGGAAATTCAGGGCTGTAAGGAGAGGGCATGGTCGTTTGCTTTTGCAGTTCTCCTCAGCTGAAATGGAGTGCTGGAGACAAATGACTTGTCAGGACAAAGTGCACTCACTAAAGTAGAGTTAACAGCCGTGCCAGTCAAAAAGCAAAAAGACAAAAGTAAAGCAGTTGTTTCTAGTTCAGAACCTGAATTGCTGCAGGACTTTTTGAATAAGTAAATAGCAGCAGCAATTATGATTGCATCTTTGGTCCTTCTGCTCCAGTAGATATGTTTAATCACTTTTGATGTGGTTTCACAGAGTGCAAGACTTAAAGTAGTCATTTTACAAATGACATAGACAAGTGAAGGATTGGAAGGTAGCAAAGGGCATTGTTTCTTGCTGACCTGGTAAACTTGGGTGTGGGTTTGTTCAGGTTTTTTTAAGGAGTTGTAAGGTTTTGTACCTCTTTGCTGCCAATTCTAGTTGGTAATAGCTGCTAATAGAACTTCGTGATAATTTAGCTCTTAAAAATTGCTTCTGTCCCACCTCTTTAAGGCATTAGAGCATTGTATCCATGGGCAAAATAGTTCGAATGCTGGCAACTGAAGCACTGTCATCATGTGTTTTGTGAATCAAATGCAAATTCAGATCTGTAAAGATTTTTAATTTTTTCTGTGCTGCTTTGTGAAAAGAGGATGATTTGACCCAATGCTCAAAATGCAGTAAACAAGAACAAATAATAAACAAGAACACATAATGAAGTATGTGGACAGCACCAAGTGTGTCCTAATGGTCAAGTGATTAGATTATTGAGAAAAATGAACTACCTCATTTTCTTATCTCTTACCCTTTCCTTTTACCTTTCTCACTGCTGCTTTTCAGCTTTTTTATTGAAGGCACCACTGTTGCCTTCCTTGCATAATTCACATTGCAGTAAGATACACAAAAGTAGTCCAGTGACTTAGAGTTCTCTTACAGATAGGTTGTAAATTCTTTTCAATGTAACTCACTGTATTGCTTTCTGGATAAAAAAATAGTAAAATTAAATATCTGTAGCAATGAGAGTCGACGTTGCTAGAGAGGGTGCATTTAGGAATGTGTATTTAGACATATTAGTCCGTGGGTTTATTCTACTCTGAAGTATTTTGAACTGATGTTGCTAAGAAAATAGGGTTTTTTTACGAGTATTTGTCTAGCGTTTTTAACAGCTGAAGATCAAATGCTGTTACTTCAGTGTATGAATGACAACTAGGAATTTAAGCATCTGACCTCAGGGCTTCTTTACTGATGTCTCTGGCCTCCAGCAGGTTACTTAACTTTTCTGAATCTAATCCTACACAGAAATTGTTATATTTATTCAAAATCAGTCTGATTATAATTCTGTCACCAGTACTGTGCCAAAGTCCTTGTTCATGTGTGAAGCACTCTGTCCATAACAAGAATACATTCCTGCTTGCTTAGATTTGAAAGAAAGATGACTTAAGCACTGAAGTACCTGTATTTTCCAAACCCACACTTTTAATATTAATATGTCAATATTTTATAGAAAGGTTTTGTGAAACATATTCTGCATTGTAAAAGGAAAATAAAATTTTTGACACTATCTCTGTGAGACTGATACAGACAGGCATTCTGGAAATAAAAATTCTAAATTTTTAGCTGCTTGATTATTTACAAAGATGTTTAGCATTAATTTGGTTTTCATGGTGTCCTAAAAGAAAACAGGCTTATGCTGCAGGGCATAGTATTAACTGTAGGTGTGCAGAATAGTGATAAAGCCATGTTTAAAAGCAGTAGAGTAAGAGACAGCAAGCTTTTGGTGATATGATACTGTTTAACTGCTAAGTTTGTACCTTTGTTCTTGGGGTTACTCATATAGAGTATATATCCTTAAAGGTTAAATGGATGAAACATCTGAAACAAATATGACATGGATGGAAGCAAATATCCAATTAAAGGTTTTGTATGAAGTCAGAATTTAGCATAACATGCTAGAAATTACTGTCTTATGGTATCTGACAAACCTGGCTGCATAGGCTGCCAAGAAAAGAATAGTCTCTGAGATAGAGCGTGGCAAATCCATGTGATCTTAAGGTCCTTGGGCAGTTTTATTTGTTGTAAAGGCAATGGGAACATTGTAACCTGGGTCATTCCCAGTTTCAATCAAACTTTTTTGCTCCCCCACAGCAAGTAGGAGTCATGCCCAAGTCAGTTTGCATGGAGATGTGGATAAACAAATGTTTGTCATGCTGCCTTCTCATCTGGTGCACTGGACCTTTATCAGAAAAACCATTTGCTGACAAGAAGCTGAAACAGCTAGCAGTCATTGCTTTGGGAAGGGAGGTGGGAGGAAGAGCAGTGTTTAAGCAGCAATGGAAATTCACAGCAGGAGAGCATGGAGAGTTATTTAATTTCATCCTTAAAAGCACAGGTATATTGAAAAAAATTTGTGCAGGCAATTGCTTCTTCTAGGCTCAGTCCTACAATGACCTACATGGTCCTAGTTAGGAGATATGCTTAATTTAGGAGTCAGCCATGCTGCAGATTTTAACACAACCCTTGAAGATGGGTGATGTCCTGAGAGCTGTGCAGCTAAGATCAAAACACTCCCGCAGTGAGAGGAAACTAATGCTTCTTGAATTAAACCTTGGTACTTCACACACTGAAACAGGTTCATTTTCAGCGTGTGAAGTATCTACCTCTTTGGCCCTGTGCTGAAGGTATATACCTGAGGGAGCAATTATTCTTATTGCTACAAAGTAATTTAGTTAATATGACAAATATTGGAAGATGAAGTAGCCTTCTTTTGCTTGAATTATACAATTTTTCTTTTTTTTTTTTTTTTTTTTTTTTAATATTTGAGAGTAAAATATACATTTTGGGGAAAACCGGAATAAATTCATGAATTCAAAGCATCCATGTAATGAATTTTGGAAAGATGAGTTCCTGTGTCTTACTTTGCCACTGAATACTCTGCTTTGGAGCCATGAGCGGAACCTGCATACATACACATATTTGTGTGGAAGAGGATGAGCTTATATGCAGCCATGGTGATCCTGACATTCGGTTTATCTCCACATAATGAAATTTGATCACAATGCGTTTTTTCTCAAAAGTTATTCAATAATTTAACATTTAGTCCTAGAAGATATTTTACTTGATCCTTTGTGCTGCTTTCTTACAGAAGGTACTAAGTACAAGCTTGTTTTGGAGACTTTACATTGAGATTAACTGGCTTGTCTTTTTTAAGCTCTCCTTGAAGTACAGGTGATACCCAGTGTTTTGAGGTGTTTCACAATGCAAAGGTTAGAAAGACAGGTGACAGAAAAGTTCTGTTTTAATTTTGTGCTAATAATTTAGTTCCATCAATCTGGATTTGGTATTGCTGATGAGGAAATTGCGTGGTTAGACAGTTAATGCCTTCTCAGATGATATGTAACTCTTATCTCAACCCGCCTCAATCCCTGTCATTGTCTGTCTTAAAAAGGAAAATATGTATCACTGTATCTCTGTGGACATTGAAAGATGGAGGCCAGCTAGAATCCAGTTCCTCTGCTGTCCCTGGAGGTAGCTTCCATGGTTAAGCAACTAGTGCCTTTCCTGAATCTGTGAGGGTTTAAGTGGCCTTCCTGTCATCTGACTAATAAATACGGTAATAATTTATGGAAATTTGACTTGCTCTAATTGTTGAAAATAGAAGGAAATAGGATTCTTAAGATTCTGAAATATATACTGTAGCAGGTTCTAAATCCCTCTGCTCTGCCAAAGCTGTTTAATACAGCCAGGAACAGATCCAAAGTTTAAATCTGGAAGAGCAGAAAAATGCCCCAAAAGCAAGTCTGTTGTGCAAAGATAGGATGCTTATGTTCTTTTTCCTCTGTGTAAAAGTGTGTATGTATAAAAAAAAAAAACAAACCCGAACCAGGTAACTTCTTCTTAAGTATAAGTAGTATCTACTGTGTTTCTCAGAATTCTGTAATTTCAGGTTGTAATTTTGAATTTAAAGTATATGTCAGCAATTTTTATAAATCAATGAATTGAAATCAAATGTAGCAAGTTTTTGAACTGGGGGTCTTTGGCATGCAAGGTGAATACTAGTACAAAAGAATGGAAGACAAATATTTGGGAAAGTACGTTGAAAGGCATGTGAACCCCTAGGTGTGAAACACTTTAAACATTAACCTGAAAAATTAGTCATGGCTTCCCCTTGGGTTTTATGTTCTGGTTTTTATTATTACCATTTTTTGTGCAGTTTGACAAGGTTTCACAGTAATCTTGTCAGCAAATTTTAAAAATTTGAGATGAAGTTGAAGATTTCTTAGCAAGGAGGGGTGGTGGTTTTGCAACAGATTTGTTAAAATACCGTGGTTGTGTAGCTCATGAATGAACAGGGTGTTCTACTGCCTTTGGTTATAGAAACTAGCCTGTGCCTTTCTTCTTGCCTTTTCATTTATGTGAGGAGTCATCTTACAGAGTGGGGAAATTCTTTCTTGGAGCATTTTTAGGTATTGCTAGTTTGATCGAGCAGAATATATCAAGTACAATGCTGCTTTAGCCTGAATTGGATTCCATGGATGTGTATCAGTTCAGTACCTAAAGATGAATGTTAATCTTGTGGGAGCTGTGTAGTCTTCTGATTATTGATTCTGACATTTATTGATGCTGCTTCTGATGACAAAGGTGGCATGTGTTACAGATAATGGAATTGCACCCTGTTAGTTTGAAAAAAACCAAACCCAAACATACCCACAAACAGCCTTGGAAGCCAGACAAATGCTACTAGATGATCTTACTATATTTTAATTGTAAAAGTAAGGAATTATGAATGAGTCAGATGATTCCTCCTCTCTTCACAGTTGTATGTTTTCTTGTGATAACATGCTGTGCATACCGGATCTCGTGTTTACAAATCTAAGCTAATGTTTAAGAACATTGCTGGGGAGTCATGTGTCTCCCTTGATAAAGTTTGCTTCACAGCAGATCTTTTCTTCCTGAATCCAGTGTGTCAGAATCCAGTGTGTCAGTGACATGCTCGTTGTATGTATTATTACAAATCAGAACAAAACAAAAAACTTACGTGAGGTACAATAATTAGAATTATTTGTAACCAACATATTTTGAATAATTTTTCACAGAGAATTCTCAGGTATTGAATAGTACACTTCAAGATTTGGTTCCTTTATGGTGCTTATTTTCTGCTATGTCTGTCTGCTAATAAAACCAGAAGATTTGCTTGAATGGAGTTTTCCTTCTTTTCAAATACTTGTTGAAGTTTGGTTTTGCCTAGACATCACTCCTTTTATCAAATGTGGGACATCACTCCTTTTATCAAATGTGGAACCCTTTTTCTTCACCAGGATAAATAAACACACCCCATTAAAGTTGGGGCCATGGCACTTTTACTAGTGGAAGATGGGGCCCTAATTGTGTTTGCTTTTTTAAAATCACTTTGCTGTTACTGCCTGTGCTGTTAGTAAATTTACTTTGCCACATGCAAAGTAAAAGATTTCCTTCATCTAACACCATGGTAGTTGCAGATGTCATGTCTTCTCTGGTAAGCAGCAGGGGAGGTGAGCTATAGGACATCTTTCTTATTTTCCACCCTGTCCTTTGACTGATTTCAAAGGTAGATCAATTCATTTAATCTTATGCTGCTTTTCAGCTTTCATTTCTTAATTTCAAAGAGACTCAAAGAAACAAATACTGAAACATAAGAAGGAGAATTATAGGAAGGGCAGCTCCAGATACTATTGAAACTGTCTTTGAACTTGGCTGAAGACAGGTTTCACATCCTTGCTAGTGCTGAAAACAGACCAGAGTCCAAATCACTTTTGCATATAATCATGCCCTTTCTTTACTGTGTTGTTTTTCCTTCTTGTGAGGGATGGTGGAGCTCTTCAGTTTGCAGTGTTTTGAAGTAGGACCTGTTTTTCTAGTTCTTCTGGTGAGTTAAATCTAGTGTACTTCTAAAATAACTAAAATAAAAGGCGCCTCTGTCTATTGATTTATTAATACGTAAAAAAATTTGCTATTGTTAGTAATGGCAGATAGCTTTGTAGGTCCTTTCTTTTAAGGTCGGATACTGAAAGTTGAAAATGGATGGAAGCAAATTTTTTTAGTAATGCAGTGAAATTTCTAAGTCTGAAGGAAGTTGAGGATAAGAATACAAATCATTTAGAGAATGAAATAGGAGCTGGTGCATGTAACGAGATAAGCAAAAAACCAGATTCTGACTGTTGTCACAGGTATTACTCATAATCTTCTTAGTGTATCTGAAATAACCATTGTATTATTTCAGTATTTTCCTGAACTTGTTTTTAGCATTTCATCCAAAATTATTTCTTACTTAGCACACAGTGCAATGTTAATTTGCAAATTATACTTTTTCTATTAGATTTTTGTGCTTTAGTGACGTGTGTTCTCTAATTTAGTGTGTTTGGCATCTGTAATATCAGGAAAATAAATTGTTAGCTTGTTTTGGGGAGAGGAAAAGGAAAAAATAATGAAGTCTTTATTTTTCTAATTTTAGGGTCTACTTACAGTGTGCTGTCCATAATGCCTTCTGATTCTGAAAGCAGCAGTTCTCTGAGTAGCACTGGTGAGTAAAGTATTAATCTTTGATTAATTAATGAGTGTGTCTTTTTTGGGAGCTGGAAGAACCAGATTTTAAGGTTGCCTTTGGAAAGGCTAAACAGATTCTGGTCGTAAAATAAAAGAAATTGAACTATAAGGTGTAATCATGCATCTTCATAGGGAAAGCGTATACCCATTTTGTGCGGTACTGGTAAACCCATTTTATGGCTATTGCCAATAAAATCTGTTATAAATGTGAAAATAGTAGTCAGAGTCAAAAACTTCATAGAAATTAAAAATATTATTAGCTAAGGTAATAAATAGACTTTTAAACTTAAGAGTTGAAGCTTGCAGGAACATCCTAATTTTTCACTGCATGCAGTAAATTGCTTTATCTTTTCTGTTTTTAAAGTCATTGTGAAAGGCAAAATAATATAACAAAAGCTGAAAGTAAAAGAAATATGGACAAAATACCTCTAAGAACAAGCTGTATTAGCTGTCAGCTTTTCTCTTCTTTACTTAAGCATTTAATTTACTTAACCATTTAATTAACTTCTACTATGGAATCCATGTAAAAGTCATTTTCCTTGGATTGGGTATGTAGGCTCTTGAATATTTTAAGTTCCAATGTTGTGTCAGGCATCTGTAGGCTTCCCTGACAGCACTAGGCAAGTCATTTATCTAAGGATGTGGGTAGACATCTGTTACAGTCGTCAAGTTGAACTTTTAACTCCAGCATGCAGGAACAAGATTTTAGGGTTGACTGAACTATTTGCTGAAAATACGGGAAGCTGTGACATGTTAGCTTGATTTTTATCAAGATCATGCTTGTATGCTATTACCTGAAGGAAGAGTATGATTTAATTTGCTGTGAATAAATTTGAGCTGGTAATAGGTAGAAAAAAGGGCCTAAATTTTTAGGACAGTCAGACTCAAAAAGTAACCTTCCAAACAAGGAAGTTGTTCTAAGATGAAATCTAGTAAGTTTGTGGAATAATTGGATCAAGTGATACCTGAGATAGGAGATGATAAAAGTGGTCCTTTCAAGTTCCATGTTCCTTATTTTTAAAAGAAAAGGTGCACTTAACACCCCACATCCTCCCCTCCCCCTTCCCAATGTTTGTAACTTTTTGAATGCACTGTGTTTGACCTTATATAATTTTCTAAGTAGAGGTAGGTACATGAACAGCTAGTATTTGACATCACAAAGAGAAATTCTGCTTGAACAGTGACCACTTGCAAGCTACAGATACATGGCCTCTATTGTATTGAATTCCTGTAGGATAGTGCCTTATGCAAGTGCAGATCCCTCTTTCTGAGCACTTTTATTTAGAATTTGGTATGTTACTTCTGAGACATCCATTATTTGCATCATTACATACGAGTCAGAACTGAATTTTTTCTAAACAATGTTCTGTTCATGTTTTAAAATACCGAAGTGCATATTGATTTCTGATCTGTGTATTTTACCTGAAGGGCTGTCCTTGGTAGTGTTTTATGTCTTTAGTGTGTGCAGTGATCTAAGTTATTTATAACCTAAAAAATAAGTGATCAGCTATTAAACAAAACTTGTGATCTAGTATTTTCCATAGTTTTGTTTTATTTGATGATTAAAGTGAGTAAAGTATTTAATACATTAACAGTCAGAGAAATTCTTTGTTTGAAGTTGGCACTTTTGTTTTATAGTCTGGTTATAAATTTGTTATTAATGAGTATAATTTTTTTTCTGTGACTATTTTCTCTCCCTAACATGTCATTTTGCATGAGGTAATATTTTTAATGTGATCTAGTATAACAGCAAAATTTTTTTTGGCTTAATAATGAACATACCCTAATAGACATGTTTGCAAGTCACTTCCAAGTTGCAGTCAGATTATTTTAATGCTGTCTGATTTTGTTGAATGACAAACCATCATAACTGAAAGCATTTGCATGCCAGCTGCCCAGAGGCTTCGTATGACTTCTTTGAATGGAATCCCAACAAATACTGAGTTGCTGTAGCATTTCAGGAATTTCGCATGCATCTTGCCCCTGCTCCATCCCCATCTTAGTGGAATGCATTTTGACAAGGGTAATTCTGTGCAGTGGAAATTTAGCCTGTGAAATGAATGTATCATTGAAAAAAATAGCTCATGGTTTTGGAGGCATTGTAAGCTTTGGACTATGTTGAGTTTGACATTGTTATATGTACAGATGTATATAGGGGAATATTTTCATTTCCTCACTCACACAGACCTTCCACATTGGCCAGATAAGGGATCTGTTTTGTTATTCCTGAGTTCTAAACACTGTTTTCATTAATATTTAACACATTTTTATTTCTGGTGTACCTTGCATTTGTTTGTCAAGTAGCTCAGATTCGCATTATGTACATTTGACCTTTCAGAAGAAATGAGAAAGGTACTGAGGCCACTAATTAAGCCCAGATAAAGAAGCAAGGAGTAAATCTTAGCATCTTCTAATTAGGAGAGATAATACAATCTTTCATTTGTATGAGCTGTGGAGTTTGGACTCCATAGTTCATAAAAGTAACTAGAGATGGATATGTTCATGTGCTTCATCTTCTTAACCTTAATCACCCTAGCTGTTGTTGGAGATGGCTTCTGCTACCTGCATTGTTAATTAAATGAAGATTTTCTGAAATGCTTCCAAGTAAGCCAGGATGTTGTGAAATTGAAATGACTGTGTATGTTCTAAGCTATCCTGGTTTCTGAGTTAATTTATGAAGCTGATGTATGTCACAATGTGCTTTTTGTCCAGACCCTGGTCTAGGAACTAAGCTTGAATAGTACAAAAGCAACCGTTTTTTAAAATGTAGTTCTAAGAAAGTGTGGGCTCAGTCCCAGTCAAATAAATAAAACATGGTGTTAGGATTTGGAAAGAAAGAGGCAAAGATGAGATAACATCATTTTATCACTGTCTAAACCTATGGTGTGCCCCAGTATTTGTAGTTCTGATTCTCTCATTGAAAGAGAAGAGGGCAGCAAGCATGGAGAGCACTGGCATGGATGAACTGTTACGGAGCTGCTTCTGTACAAGAAACAACTGGATATGCTGGGATTATCTCAGTCTTCAGTAATGTCATAGTCCTAATATAAGAAGAGAACAAGGAGTGATGTAACTTGTCGTAACATGACTCATAGAAGAGTTTAGGGTAGTCTATCCTGGGTATTGTGTTGTCATTCAAGCTTTCTTCCTCTTTCCTTGCTTAGATGGACTCGCAGGGCATAAGGGATGCAACAATAATGAACTTCCAGCATCATCTGCATGTGATAGAATAAGCAGTTGAGTGGAAGCCAGTTTTTCTACATATGTAGCAGCCTTGGAGAAGAAACTCCACTTCATAGGTTTATCTCTCTTGGCCATAGGTGTATCTGCCTTTTTTCTTCTGTGTCTGTATGTAAATAAAAATACAGTTATTGCACTTTTTAGGTTTTTCTTGTGTATTTTCCTCACTATTCAAAATTGGTTTAGATGACAATATTTTCTTTTTTCCCCTCAGTGTTTTCTTCCTTGTAATTTCCCATGTATTAATAAACGTAATGCTACGTGCGTGAAATAGGTAGCTTTGATGGTACTGAGGGCAAATAATCAGTTATTTCCAAAAGAGATACAATACAAACTGCTGTAATCCCGCCATTGTGTTTCAGCTCCACCTTCTTTCCTCCAAAGGAAAACAAATGCTCATTAAATTGTCACGTGCTCTCTGTATTTCCTTTCTCTTTACTCTTGAGTAATGACAAAGATTTTTGTGTGTAAATAGAAGCATCCTACATCTGCCCACTCCCAGTGCCCAGCAGAATCCTTGAATGGAACTACAATCCCATATGTGTGACATCAGAATAATTATTTATGGAGATTCTGTGCCTGGTGTGCCAAGCATGGAGCAACAGTGTCACTTAGGATAGAAACCAGTAACACAGCTGTATGTGACAGTCGCTGGCTAGTCTCCCACTTGACTGGTCATCATAACAGAAAGGAAGAGAATGCAGAATAAAGACCCCTTTGAAAAAAAAAAGAAAAAAAAAAGATGCCAGTTTGTATAATGCACTCAGTCATCTGATGTTTATCATTTTGAAGATAAATGTTCACCAAGCAGTGAACTGAACTTAAATAACATTGTCACAGACAACTGGCCCTAGGTGGTGCTGCTTGAACAGGAGGGTTGGACCAGATGTTCTTTCTGAATTCTGGCAGATAATTTGCTGGACTTGTAAGGAAAGATGGAAGGCCTGTGTTTTGAAAGATTATCTGCAGAAAATGATGTATCAACCAAGTATCACCTTACTTATGCAATACTGCAGCCTGAAATCAAATTTCTTTGTTATAGAGAGTAGTAACAGAGGATCCCTGTTATTTTCTGTGCATTTCTTGATTGTCTACTTCCAATTTCCGTCTGCTTATACTTTTGCTTTTCTTCCAACATAAGTCTTCTTCCATCCTTTTCACAGTAGCTGTGTAAGATACTATTCTGGACCATGTCACATAAAAAAAGCCACTGTGAGTTGACTTAGAAGGGTATGTTTCAAGACTTGTTTTACCCAATACTACTTTTACAGCCTTCAGTAAGGCATTACTGACCTAAGCTGTATGGTGCCATGACAGGATTAGTTTCTAGAATGGAGCTATTTTTTACCTACCCTAGTATCATAATGAAACTTCAGTTTTCCTTCAGTGCTTTGAAAACGTGGTTCTTCCTCCCCTCTTGAATACACTTTCTTTTTTTCTTTTTTTTTTTTTTTTCCCTTGAGATTCAGAGATGTTGTTTAATAGAAATCAGCAACCTGCATGCAGGAGTGATGCTATGGCTCTGAGGAATAGCCTCTGTTACGTTTTTTTGTGATGAGTTTTTAACAGAAGGTGTTTGAATACTCTTCTGTTCTTTGAAAATATACTGAGATCCTAATGGGAGGTTTTGAGATGGAGAAGGCCTTCTGTTTTTCCACATGTATAATTTCCTTCTTCCCATAGTCAGATCTCTTTGCATTATTTTGATTACAGCTATCCAGTCTTGTAACTTCTTCACTCCATGTTGCATATCACCACCTTTATCTTTTAAGAGTCTGTTATTGTTCCAGCTGTTCAGTTCTTTGCAAATGGTATCACTTTTTCAGTCACTGTTAAATCCCAGTACTGCCTCTTCCTATGGAATTTACATACCAGTCTGTAACAAACACCAAGATTGTCATTACAATTTTATGACACTGTAAGTCTGAGGTGGTGATGTTTCTATCCCCACTAGGTTTGTCCAACTTTGACTTGAACTAATAGCATTTCCTTGCTTAACGCTTAAGTTTATCAGCCTGACAGCCTATTTACAAGTAGTTTTTCCACTAACGGCAATTCAGGTAACTCAGTCTGAGAGCCTTAATTCTTAATCCAGAGCAAAACATTACCCCCCCATCAGATAATAATTCCTTCCCAGCAGTGTGCAGTCTTTCATTCCCCATTTGTCATGTTTACTGTTTTGACAACTGTCCTTTTATGTTGTGATTTCAGCTTATTGCTTCACACTTTCTACAGCTGTGTATAATAAAGTAATTGTTTTCACTCTTCATAGGAAGTACTCAGTTGCAGGTGTGGTTTATGACACACTTTCAAAGATAAACACTCTTTCTTTGTCCAAAAGCATGATTTAAGTCTTTTCCTCCTGACAGCCTATAATTATCTTTTGAATTTTTTGCCTTTTTTAACTATCATGAAATTCATACTTAGTAAAAGATACCTCACCAGTTAACACACAGGACAAAGGAACAAGTAACAGTATTACACCTGCTGAAAGGCCATGAATGAAAAAAGGTACTAGGAACAGTGCTGCTACACCACATCAGAGTTCTGTAGTGCAGTGATTGCATTCAGTGTTCTACCTTCTTGCCAATCAGTGTCTCTATTCAGTAGTAATTTTCTTATAAAATTTGGCCTCAATGGTTGAATTAAACCTTTCTAAAATACATTTATTTCCTATGTAATTTTCTTGTCCTCTGACCTGAATAATACCTCTTTGATTTGCTGGAAGTAAGACTTTAAGTTAGAAAATAAACACCTTCTTCCACAAACTTAAAGGAACTTCACTGTCTTTCTATGTTATTCTGTTAATGAATTACATAGATGTCTCTATGATTGATCCTTAATTTCTGTATGTAAATTTTAGTGTGTTTGTTAATCAGCCATCTTAAGTAATAAGCATTCTAAGTAACTTTAACATTATCACTAGTTTCCATAGTGTCCATTTCCAGGCAGTTGTGGGTTGACAGGTAGTCATGCACAGTGTTCTCTCAACCCCTGTTACTTAAGAGGTACCCAGGAATTATTCAGTGGTTGTGATGCCTTCATTTAAAACCAAGAACAGTAAGAACAAAAAAGTTAACTTTGCTGATGTGTACTGATAAAGAAGGAGTTTTTTAACATTTTCTGTAATTAATCAGTTTGACTTACTTCTTGGTCTCTGAAGGCTTCTGCATACAAAGGGCTTGAGAATCACTAATGGATAGCTGACCACTTGGTATTTTATTTGCTGTAGTACCTCAACATTTGGCAGCTCTCTGGAGGAATTTCTGAGGATTTGGTTGGTATATAATGATTTGAATGGAAATACAGTGTGAGTATCTGTCTCCGGACAGCATGTCTGGAACATGGTGTCTTTCTCTACTCACTGGGGTCCTTTTCAGTCTGTGCATTCAGGAAATCCTTTTTGTGTCAGCAGTTTTCTGCTGGGGGTTATGAAACAGTATAGTGAGACAATGCCCACAACCTCTCTGCTGGAGATGAGAAGGAACACGCACTGATGGAGTCTTGGTCGATGTTAAGCAGGTTAAGCCTAATCATTGTCTCCTGTTCTGAGTGGACTCTTTTGTCTAGGTTATACTTTCATCGTGTGATTGTAAGCTGCATATATGTAGGGCTTGAGCTTTCCCACCTTGTAGCTCCTGAATATTCCAACCCAGAAGCTTCAGCTGTATTTTCCTTGGTCATGGTAACAGATTTTACTCTCTATTGTATTTTAGCTCAGCAAAGTTCTGCAAAGACTTTTTGAATTGACATATCTGCCCCTTACCCCACCCCCCACCCTCCCCCTTGCTGTTTTTCAGTATTAGGTTGTAGATTTTTCTTTCATGTTAATCTTCCTGGAACCACTGTTCAGTTCTTTCTGAAATCTCAAACTTACTGAAGTTGAAAGTTTGTTTTCCATGCTGCTAGGTTTGTTTATCTTGTTGTATTCTGCTTTAAAACAAATGCTGAAGTGCTACCCTTTCTTTTGTTCTTGCATGTTACATGATCTTCACTGCTTTCATAACCTATTAGGTTTTCTGTCTCTTAGATGAAACTGTTTCCACAGTTCAGTGTTTTACCTCTCTCAATTTCTTTTGCTCAACGTACTGCTGGTTGTTCTTACTAATGTTTTATTTCACCTGCATGCAGTTTCATTCTGTGCTCTCCACTATTTCAAGACCACTTCTAAAGATAAATCCAAATAAATGTATCTAAATGATAACTTCTGATATGTAATCCTGTTCTAGTTCTCATAAATTATGAAAAGAAAGTAAATATTTCAGTACAGGTTTTCCTACAGCAGCATAAGTCTTTACTTCCCGTTGCTTCCTGAGCTTTGTGAGAAATCGTGCTGGTCATACTTTGCAATACATCTTCCAAGTTCTTTTCAACCTTTTCTGTCACTCTTTACAAGGCCATAAAGAAATAATACTCTGACCATCCCTGTTGATTTTATTTTTTTATCAAAGGAAGCCGTGAAAAAGGCTTGAGTAGTCTCCTGTTTGCATGCAAGAATTGGCACAAATTCATACAATGAGTTTAAAAAAATCACCGTAAAATTCAAGCATTCTGTTAGTTTGTAACAGATTGTCTTTTGAATTAATTTGAACCTGTCATACAAGTGCATTTCACAAAAGGTAATGAGTTTATTATAATTCAAAATATATTAATGGCATTTCTTAAAAGTAGCTGTTTGTGCATTGTAACCCATTTTCCCACCTCAACATTCTGTTGAATCAACATTATGGTACACCTTGGTCTGCTTACCAACTTTTCCCGCTCTGTTTCTCTTGAAATGTTCTCAGGTTTTTTGGTGTTTGGTGTTTTTTTTTTTTGTTTGTTTGTTTTTTTTTTTTTTTTTTTTTTTTTTGCTTTAAAAAAAAAAATTAA
>JAVHNF010061754.1:51564-62898 GCA_034783455.1 Micropsitta finschii
CAATAGCGACACTACTCTTGAGACACCTTAACACAAAACCGAACAGAGACAGCTAATATCGGTTAATGAACAGCTTTTAATTATTTCCATCCACAGTGCAGTGCAATCGCTAACAGTGTGGATGAGAGGAACTGTGGGAATATGGAGGTTATTCACTTCTAATTTAAGCACTATAATGAATACCTTACTTCTTATCTAGAATCTTAGAATTTTCAGACTTCTATCCCCTTCAATGCTTGCTTTTTCTCTTTCTCTGCCCAAAGGTGTTTGTCTCATTCTTTAGTTTCAATTTAAAAAATCTAGATGCTTATGAACAAAAAGAGAAATAAAAATATATATTTTTTTTAAAATACTCCGTCCTTTCCCTTTCTGTTGAATATTCTACTACTTGAATTAAAAGCTGAAATTTAGAAAGAACTAAGCATTGTTCTAGAAAAAATTTATTTTCATTTATTAGAGTTTCAAAGTCTTGAGTGTGTACTGTCATCCTAGCATTGATGAAAGCCCACCTGTCTACTCTGTAAAACATCTTTAGCTTTCCTGAAGACAGAAGCCTTTAGTGTGTACTTTAAGAAAAACAGCCACAGTTATGTGTGTAATTAATTGTGGTATCCTGCTCCCTATCTAATGTAAGAAGGCAAGGAAACCAAATTAAGTCAAACTTTGTTATCATTTTGAGAACAATAGTACCTGTAAGACTGATGGCTTCTTAGGACAAGGAAATGTTACAAACTGAACTATGAAAGGATGTTCAAGATATTTAAAGGTATCCAATTCTGAATGTCTCATTTGCCTCTTCATTAAGATTAGAGTTATTAATGAAGTTAGGTGTTCACTTTACTTGAGAGCAGAACATTGAAAGTTTCCATTTCTTTTATCTGCTGTGTGACTCTGAACTATCCAGGAAAACTTAAAAATAATTTAGGAAATGGAAGATTCATTTGAAAACATGTAACATGTTCTACATTTACTGCCAAGGGAAGAGCAAGAGGCAGAGCACTAGAACACCTTCATGATGCTTCTGCAAGCTCTGTTGTTAAGGATTAGCTGCTTTTAATACTGTATGGGAAAGAAAAGATGTGGTAGCTATCAGGCAATCACATGCACTTATTTTGCTGAAGATGAGTGCAAACTAAAGCACAAGGAAATGGATTGCCTTGCCTGGCAGGTTGTCATATGTTTGTGGCAGAACTTTTTGAGAAAAATATCCTGATTTGTGTTTTTAGTAATTAAACTCTATCTATTTTCTCAAAGCTTCATTGTGTGCTCTGACAAGAACACTTAAATCCCTGATTCTATTATCAGTAAAATATAACATGAAATCTCATTATCTTCCATAATGGAGTGGAGCATGAAAATTTCTTATAATCTACTTATTTTTAAAATATACGGCAAATTTTCTACAAACTGGTGTAATAGATAATCAGTGGGGTAGGTGGCATTACCCCACGTATCTTAGACGAAATGTACTGTGGAAACAGTGTAACCTTGCTTGCAGTGGGTTGCATGTGATTTGATATGTCCTGCTGGACTGAAGACAGCTTTACACGGAGCAATCTCACATGACCCTGCATGCAGGGCGCACATTATTTGCAAATGGATTATCTTTCTTAAGAATGATCAAAGTTGTCTTAAGACCTACAGTTACACAGGGCAGAAGGACCAGGAAACAGGAAAGGAAAATTCTGTCTTATGAGCAATGTGAGACATGGCTCTACTGCTCTAAACTGTTTTGGAAAGAATATGCAAATATAGAAACTCTTGATAAGTAAATACAGATTTTCCTTGAGGCAAGACCTGCCAAAGCAATGTGATAGTGACTGCTATCATTATTTGGGAGCAACAATTTTATAGTCTCTGGTTTTCCATCACTTGCAACTTTTCTGAAATTTGCGACTTCTTGACTGAAACTTCATTCTTCATCTCTGCCTGAACATAAATACTTTGCTTCTAGTGTTTCAGCAGAAAACAGCAATTTCTCTGTAAGTTGGAGACAACTGGATTTTGAGAGCTGACATTTCTTACACAACTTACCCTTGCTGAAGAGAAAAAGGAGATCGGTTTTAATTTGGCCAATTTTAGCAGTTAAGATTTATTTTTGAGAGTATGCAATAGATTCCTCTTTTCTTCCATTCTCTCACAAAGTGCACAAACCAACAAGGCTGATCTATAAGTACATGTGGGTATCATAAGTTTTAAGTTTGCTGCTAAACTACACAAGTGGTGGGGCCACAGCTGAAACAAGGGTTCCTTTGTCATGGAAGAAATTAGTTTACTTTGAGAACACATGCACTGATAATAAGAGTCTATTATTCTCTATGGAGAAAAATGGATAGCTGTCCACAGCTTCTCTTGTGTGATCTATGAGATCTTTCTATTTCTTACGTACAAAAGTACATGTGATGCCTGAGAGGAGATGGTATCCCAGTACTTGCACCCAAGTGTACAAGTAAGTCTTGTTAGAAATTTAATTTAATCAAATCCTGTCTTTTGAATCTTCTAAAATGAATCTTTTGTGCTTTTGCTGCATTTTCTCTTTGTGTGTGTGTGCGTATTGTATGGAACTGATAGGATTTCAATTATTTTTTTTACTTGGAAAAACTACATTTCTGTACCTTTGCGTTATATGATGAAAACTGATATTTGTCAACCAGCTAATGTTGCATTTCTTCAAGACCATGTAAATGTCCTCCTTAAGAATATGATAAGGGTTTGTAATTGAACAGTCCATGAGGAGTTCCCTAGAATACAGATGTAATTCCAAGCTCCTATTCCAAGCTGATGTGCAAGTGGACAGAATGCTTTGGAGAGTCTCTTCTCCTCAGCTGAGTGCTTCACTCTGTGGTCTTCATGTTTGATTACAGCCCATTTATTTTTGTATCCTTTCTGTTACTATTTTAGAAACATTTCAATTAATGCTAAATTTTGAACTGTGCTTCCAGTATGAGCTCAGTTTTCATCCTGCTGCGAAGCCCAAACTAAATCTGCCTGATTTTTCACCCTTTTTATTTGACAAATAAAGACTTATTGCAATGTTTTTCCTTCTAGTGATAGCACCTAGTGATTAGTGGCTCTCTGATTTTATCACTTGTGCTACAGTGAAGTAAACTCTTGTAAGTTGATAAGAATTTTACCTTTGATCATAATCTTGGCTGAAGCCTGTTGAGGTTTTGAGGTTAAACTATCATTAGTCTATTTTACAGCCTTTCTGTACACATTACAGAGCCTTGTCCTAGTGCAGTATTTATTTGTTTGGGGTATGGTGGCGAAGGCATGATGTTTTGATCAGCCATCAGGGATGTCTAGTCAAATTGGATTACTCTTGCGTATGTGCTTACCCATGCTATGTAGAACATAACTTTTTTCATAAAGCTATTTCTGAGCTTACGTTCTTGAAGAAATTAAGCTATAATAGTACCTGCTTTTTTTTAAAGAACTCTTAAGCTCTCTGAGTTCGTTTAAATTGGGAGATAATTTTACCTTTGAGCTTTACAGTGCTAGTGTCCTATCATCTCTTACCCCAAACAGGTTTAATAGACTCTTCAAACCATTGTAGAACAAAATCTGTCTAACTCGAAACCTTCTAGACAATTGGAAATAATCTTCTAGACAGTCCATGTCTTAGTCCAGCATTCATTTTTCCCTCCAACTCAAGAACGAAGGGATAATAGTAACAGAAGATAATATCGAAATGTAAAGCACATAAAGATTGTTTTCCTGTTTATCTCTGAACAGTTTATTCCTGGAGATAAAACTTAAGGCTTGCAGCATAGTTTGAGAAGAACATCCGCTAGCATGTGGTCAGGATTAAAATTCCCATGATCTTTATCTTGCAATGTTCCAGTATTTTTACCTTTTATATCTATTATATTCTGACTGGTTTTCATCAAGCTGATGGAAAATCAGACTTAAAATATATTTGGATAAAACATATGGATTTGGATATAGAGTGCCTAGGTAGCTTTTTCAAAATTCAACTAAGAAGTGACTCTGGGCAATGCTTCTTCAGTGTCATTCAGAAATTACTTTTGAAAATTATAGCTATGCAGCCTTAGCACTTCTCTCTGTGTTGGTTTATTCTGTCAGTTTGCCAGTATAAGAAAGAGGTGCAAAAGCTCTACATTTGCAAATATACCAAGATGTACATACCAAGATGTATGAACAAGCTGGGTAGCATCCATCTAAAAAGGTCATGGCTAAAAAGAAAGAAAATGTACCTTTCCAGAATAGCTACATGAGAGGTGAAAATGCCCTAATTAAAGCACTGTTACTATTACCCTGTTTTATAACTTAGACCTGATTAAATGCCCAGTCATTTTGTGTCTGTTGACTGTCTCCAAAAACATGACTTTTACAGGCTTTTCAAGGGCCACACTTTAGGTGAAGCTTCTGTGCCTGGTTCCAAGTTACTGATTTGTTGGTCAATGGATCAAGCCTGGAATATTTCACAGCCTGTCTCAGCAAGCCTTGACCATTTGACTGTAGTCCACAGTGTTTTCAGGTACAGGAACTGAGCACAGCTTGCAGGACCCACATCAGAGTGTGCTTTGCAACTCAAGGTGTCTTATTAGATCTGATGACTTTTGCTGCTACAAAAAGCAAAGGAAGACTGCAGTCCCAGTCCTTTCTTCCTTGCCCAGCAGTGTGCCTGCAATGGTGATGTTCGTGTGTCTAGGGCAGTAACATGTGTAGCCTTTTTCAATGCTTCATCTTGATATTCTGACCCATTCTTTGTAAAAGACAATATGATAAAACCAGGTGCTTTATCGTTGTGCTTCTTTGCCACGATCACTATCGTGGTGATCTTTGCTGTGTTCTGAGCTCTACCCACCCACAGCTGACTTTGCACCGCATTTGTCTATAGTTAGAAATGCCACGCTTGAAGTGAATTATGTAACTGACAGCAGCATCACCTTCCCTGATGATATTAAACATCATGAAGCTCCTGTAGGGAAAAGTAAGTGCTGCTGCTGAGACCAAGGGTACTTCTTTAAAAAGTTGCTTATTAATACTGAGAGCTCTACATGCTCTGCCACCAGCCTGGGTGGGCATGTTTTCACTGGGTAGGTGATGATGTGAGGGAAGTGGAGAGGAAGATTGTGAGGACTCTCACCTGTCTGTGCATAGATACATGTGTCTAACAAAACAGACAGGTGAAAGCTGCCTCATTCCACACTTCAGTTTAAATGCATGGCTTTTATTTGCACTGTTGCTTCAGTCCAAGCCTGGGGGGAAGGTAGGTGGTGGTGAAAGGCTGAGCAGAAGTGCTCATTGTAATTTGTACTTGCTGCCGAGCTGCACTAGTGTTGTTATCTAGTGCTTTCTTCAGAGCATCTCAAATGTTTTTGTATTGTGGCATGAAATCTCAACACGGTTTTCATCTCTTTCTCCAGTCTTTGACTCCATACTTTTTTTGTCAGCATTAAAACCCTTGAACATTGTGCTGGGTTTGTTTTTGAAGTGTTTTGTGTCTTTGTGTGAACAGCTGAGCCTTCCTTTTTTTACTAAGTAACTGCCAACATCACGTTCCCAAGGGAGGCTGGTGAAACATTAAGTGGTATCACAGTGTTTATTTTAGCTGATATTGCCATAAAAGTATGCTGTTAGTCTCTTACTCCACTAAGGCATTGGAGTGGAAAGTATTAGAAAATGTATGAGGAAGCTGGAAGTTTGTCTTGAGTGTTTGTGAGGATCCTGAAAATAAAAGCATCTGCTGGCCTGGTGCAGAGGCAGAGCAGAGATCCTCTGTCCAGTACAGAGTTCATGTGCTACCAGAGTTCATGTGCTACCAGAGGCCCTGCCTACCCACCATGTCTCTTTCATCCATGATCGAAGTAATTAATGTGGAGGTTAAAAAACACCAAAAACAACAACAAACCCCCCCCCAAAAAACCCCCCCAAAAACCCACAAAAACCCCACAAACCAAAAACCAAAAGCAGCTAAAACATGACAGCAAGCATAGAAATCTCTCGCTGGACGAAGTCTTGTGGTAAGTTTGAAAAGCTACAACTGAGTTTAGCAAAGGGAAGGCATCTGGAGAAAATGTGTATTTTGATGTAAATTTCTGTAGGAAACTCTGGATGGGACTTTGCATTTGTTTTTAAATGTATATATGTGAAACCTGTATGTAGGGTGGTTTTGTTTTATTTACAAAATATTTTTCCTTGGAACAAAATTACACCTGAAACCTTGACACAGAATTGTGTTTCTCTAATAACAAAGCAGGCTCCAGCTTATCATTCCTCATTTTGACCAGCAAGTGCTTCCTTCAGTCTTCATAATAAGATAAAGTTGATGGGCAAGCAGCTATGAAGAGCAAACACTTTTCTGTAGATAATTTAAACAGTACTTGGTAACTGAAGAAACGTTATTAATCCTTCAGATTAAAAGATGGTGTAATGGAAGAACTAGCTATAGGGGATCTCTGCAAATGGTGATGACAAGTACCAATATGAGGCACTGAAGGGTAAAGCATTCAAAGTATCTGTGTCTATTATATGAGCTTGGCTACTTGCATGTTCCTGTCCAATTCTTCAGACATACAGTATACTCTCAAGCATTGGAGAATTTGAAGAATTGTCTGGAACCATCATCACCAGCTGACAACGGAACATTTTCCTATCCATCAACAGCCATAACGTCCAGTACACTGCAAAGTACATTTTGAGTATATGCTGCCTCTTTACTGATAAGACCAGGTTTAATTTTATGCTTGGTTTGTTGGAAAGGCTGTAGTTCAGTTTTTCATATCGAGACACACACTTGCTTTAAAGAGAAGAGAGTTGTTGGTTGCATAGTGAAAAGTTTATTTAAAGAGAATAAGTTCCAATATACTTTTACAAATCAGCCACAACACATCAAATATAAACAGTACAAACCAAGCGTAGAAGGAATGCAAGCATGCTACAAATGTAGCCTTCATCTGAGCCCTTCAGCAAGAAGTTCAGTGCCAAATTTTGTTGAAATAGCCTCTCCTCCATTTAAAATTCCTATCTTGGGAGGACATGAAGAACAAATAGTTGGTGCTGAGATCTCAATTTTGAAATCACAGGACATCAAAAACATTCACATCACATAGGTAAGCACTGACAACCATCACAGTTCACAAGAACATAGGTCTGAAAAAGGTACAACGAGCTTTACAAGATGCTCCCCATTGAAAGATCTGCGCGAGCAACTTGGAGCAGTGAGTTGAGAGCACGCTGCTTCCCTCTGAGGAGAGCAGTCATCAGAGCATCCTGACGGTTGCCAGGAAACCATTTCCAGCTATTTATCATTTCCAAACACAGCTCCTAAACTATGAGGTCATTATTTGGGAAAGCCTCCTTAGCCCTCAGCTTTATGGTTCGCATCCAGCTTCTTGCCCAAGGGACTTTATTCACCAGTCCAGATGGGCTTAAACCAGAATGGTTCACAAAACTCTTGCTCTCTCCCTGCCTGATAAAGGGTACATTTCTTGTATGATGCTTCTGAGAAGGTAACATGTAAAATCCAGAATGGAACACAGAAAAGACAAGGGGAGTCAGACCCACTGTCCACCCAGCTTGATATTGTGTTTTTAGCTCCAACAGCACCAGTGTTTCAGAATAAGTTGCCAGAGACTCTTTGGAGGCAAATGTGGAATAACCACACAGAAAATTCTCCTGGCAAGATATATTTAAACTCTGCAGATTTATGTACCTTCTAAAGCTTTATTAAGTTACATCAAATTAATTAATTTAGATAAATGACTTAGCATTTTGACTCCTGCTAAACTCCTGGCTTCTTTCAGTCTAATTAATTAGCCAGTCATGACTGGTTCTCAGTTTCTCATTCTACCCATTGAGATATTCTCAGTCATGTACATGACACTGTCACATCCAATATCTTCCCAGATATGAGGAAAGGAGAAACAGTCTTTCCCTTCACACTTGTAGATCAAAAAAACCCCACCTTTTTTGCTCTAGTCTCCAGCCTCAATACACATAAGCACACACCACTCAGTGCTGAATTCACTCTTTTTAGAGAAAATAATGAATGGCCACTAGGAATGCTCTTCTGTGGCTATCTAGTGTTCCTCTGGTCCTCAGGTTTACCATCACTATGTCAAAAGGAGTAGTCCTCTGGTGTTCCTTGGTACATGACAGCAGCATATGATTTTAAAAGGCAAAGAACTTATGGCACCAGGAAACTCAAACACTGTATCTTATGACTCAACTTACAGCAACAAGGCAGTCTAATGAAGAGCTTAAACCTCCAGGAACAGCCTATAGGGCTCTCCTTGCCTGAATTTAGGAAGTGTCTCCCTTCTACACAAATGGGGAAAAAAAAAAGGAGAAATCCCTTGGACTAATGACATCTATGGCTCTTATTTCAGACATGCTCCTTGTTCCTAAGGCACCTTGTGATAAATCCTCTGTAGAGTGGCTTTAGTAGGGATAATGAAACAAGAAGGAAGAGTATAAACAGTGGGGATAAAAGTGAACTCATTTAGGGATTAATTCTCTACACTGATTCGTGTGGGGAATTAGGAAGTCTTTCAGCAACTAGGCATTTAACAAGGTTCATCTCTAACCCACCTCACCAGGTCCAGCATCACAATAACTGACCCACTGCAGGCCACAGTTGAAGGTTACATGCACACATGGTTACAAGGAGATGAGTGCACAGGGTAGAGCAAAAAAGAAAGGTGTGTTACTGTCTTTACACTCAGTTGCATAGAAACTTCACTTTCTTCTTAGCTCCTGAAGTCAGACAACTAAGCTCTCTCTTTTATGCATTTTCACCTTACCTGTTCATGTAAGTGGCTCATTACCAAGAATCAATCTGACACCAATATCCTTTCACAAGAGTCTATGTTATAGGCCTCCAAAGAGTTTGTGAGTAAATTAAATCAGTACAAGTGGTCCCTGATTTAAGCGATTTTTCACTGTCCTCAGTAAAACACATCCATTTGAAACTCCTGCTGCTATATTACACATAAACAAACAAACAAACAGACAAAATAAACCCAAAAAAACCACACACAAAAACAAACAAACAAAAAACCACAAACCAAAGACCACACAAAACCACCAACAATGGAGATCTTGTGACCTTTGGCATAAAAAAAATGCCCAACAGATTGCACCCATTGTTATAAATGAACAATTATACAAACTTTTATGCAAGTCCTGCACTACATGACTGGCCTATCTCTGGCTGAACACATAGATCTTATTTCTAGATCTAAATTATACTCAAATAGAAATGGAAGACAATTTTGTGCTTTCACAGAAGCAAGCCCAAATGCAAAGAAGCTTCTTCCTTACCTATTTTGATTTTTTGAAAATACACAGGGAGAAGAAACACATTTTAAAAACCTATCTGACATCTTCCTTCCACAGAAACAAGGAAGGAATTTTCCCTTCTCAAGGATTAATTTCCCTCTCTGAATTGCAACTCCTTTTTTAATTGATTTTTCTTTCTAGACCCAAAGTCTACTTCCAAAAGTCTGCAAATAGAAGGGTTTCCATCACTGCCTCAGCCAGATAGCAGGGCTGGATACAAATCCAGGAGATCCACCAAACAAAAAAAGAAGGCATCAAAAATAAGGTTACTTGTCTGAACCAACTATGGGTTTGATTTTGAATGGGAATGGCTGCTATTAATCACTAGCCACACAGACAAGCTATTGGATTTATCAGAACTTAATGAAGACTATAGACCCTTCCAAAGAGAAGTTGTCACTTGCATAATGAATGCTATCTAGATACCTGAGAAACAACATACTCGTGTAATGAGGAAATTAAAAAGGCATAAGCAAAAAGAGGAATTATCCTGTACAACTGTGAAGCTTCTGTTTCCTGCAGATGAAATACTCTGTGCCTAAAACTATCTTGTGTTCATAAGAGATAGCAGATACTTCTAGGAAACTTAAGTTTCTGGTGTAAGTAACACAGCAAATGCTTTTGGTTCCACTGCAGCAGGCCTATGTATGGGCACACTGTATTTGCAGTCCAGGCACACACACTGGTTGGGATGACAAACCATATTAAATGCTTAAGTGGTCTTAAGTCAGTGAAACAAGGGAGATGGGCACAGTTCCTAACAAGTGACCTGAACTGCCTTATAGGTTGGTCCACACTTCAGAAAGCTAGAACTGAGCAATAGGACTGCCATCTGCAGTGCAACTCATCTAAACTGAAACCACTAATGGCTTGAAAACTAGCACATACTATTTATGTGCCAATGAGGGATCAAAACTGGTTGTGAGGCAGGCCATACTTCTTACAACATGACAAAATGTACTTCAAACTTTAATGTGAGCAACACAGAGACAGGAGGTGGAAGTAGCTGCAAGTCAGCAACAGGAAGGCCATGCTGTAAGGGAAACAGCTTTTTAGTGGAGATAACCCACTAGCCTGCAATAAACTGTGCAACTGAGTATTGATAATTGACTTCATTGTAAATAAATCCTAATTATAAAGCGGAGTAGGTGCAAGACAGTGCATCATACACTAACCCACAGTGCACGCAGGGTTCTGTGGAACTCCCAGCAAAGGACCAAAGGCAGTTGTTGAGTGGGGCAGTGCTGACAGTGTGGTCAGACTGAAGGGTCTTTCCTATCTTATTCTGTTTAGTGTCTAGGAACTTCATAGACAAGGACTATGAAAACAAAAAGACAGCACCTTACCCACATTGCTCAGGCCTGATTAAAGAGCTGTACAAAGGCCACAAGATGGTCCTTCATGTCCCCCAGGAGAGGCTAAAAGCAGGAATAGTTCTCCCCAAGCTGCTAAATGAAAGAGCATCTTACTCTGACAGATACCAAGCTCTGTATACTGATACTGTTCTGCCTCCCTGCAAGGTTGCCCTGTGGTTGCCCCACTTGAATAAGACAGCTTCGCAGTCCCCCTTCACCGAGGTGCACTTGCTTTTTCAGAGCCCAAAGCAGCAACAACTCTGCTGTTTACACTGACCAACTCTGCTCCCTGCCTGCTCACCCAGAAAACCACTGTGCTGCAACCAGTGTTCTTTGCATTCCCACTCCTCCTGCTCCCAGGTTGGGCTGCTCTATGGTAGACTGGCTAATCTCTCTCTTACCATTTTAACCTACTAAGTGCTCCACAGCAGGGAATAAGCAGAGATAGTTAAAAGAAGAGCTTGAATATGGAGCAAATTGCACAGCATTACAATATATCCTTAATAAGAAATATGCATCCCTCCTATGAGAGTGAAGTCTTTGGCTTTAACTACCCAAAATCAGTTTGTCCATCATTCCTCTCAATAGAAGGAACAAGTAAGGGTGCTTTACCTGGAGGATTTAAAACTCAGAATTCTACTGTAATTACCATGCAAACAGCTATTTTGTG
>JAVHNF010061757.1:0-10385 GCA_034783455.1 Micropsitta finschii
TGGACTGGATCTTAAAGATCATCTAGTTCCAAGTCCCCTGCCATGGCCAGGGACATCTTCCACTAGATCGGGCTGCTCAAATCCCCATCCAACCTGGCCTTCAACACTGCCAGGAATGGAGCAGCCACAGCTTCTCTAGGCAACCTGAGCCAGTGTCTCACCACCTTCACAGTAATGAGTTTCTTCCTAATGTCTAATCTAAATAGACCCTCTTTCAGCTTAAAGCCATACCCCCTTGTCCTATCACTATATGAAAAAAAGTCCCTCCCAGATTTCTTGTAGGCCCCTTTTTGTCAATCAACACCCCCAAAGGTTTTGTCCTCAAGGCTGCTCTCAATCCATTCTCCACCCAGCCTGTATTTGTGCTTGGTACTGCCCTGACCCTCAAGCCTGTCAAAGAAAAGCAGATCACTAAGTCCCTTTCACTAAGTATGGAAATGTTCACTGAAAAGTAAAAAGAAACAAAATCCCACAAAAGGAAAAATGTTCCTTTTAAAATAATTTAGGCTGCATCAAGAATAACATGATCAAGATAAGGCAAGCTACTGTGTTGTATGAGACTCTGCATAGAGTATGTACGTTGTCTGGCTTTGGGATACTTACCCCTGACAAGGTACTCCCTATGGAATAGATCCAGGGGAGAGGTAAATGATCACTGGAAAGAGGGACTTAAGCATGAGGACATAATGATGCTATTTTTAACATTTTGGGGGACACAAGAGGGCAGTAGAAATTGGGAAAAGAGAATACTTTAAAAAAGCAAGCACTAGAAATAATTTCAAAGCTAATAATCCTATTCAGATATGCATATGGAGGTGGTTTGGGCTTTTCTCCCCCTAACATGAAATGCAGAGTCACATCAGCCTTTTTCACTTCTTTCTTATACTGGGTTTGCACACCTCATATTCTGAGGATTTCTATTTCCAGCATTTCAGAAGATGGTTATGAAAACAGGCACAAGAATGATCCATGTTAACACAAAAGGTCAAGAGCAACCTGGTTACAGGACTCTCCTTTGAGTCGCAGTCCCATACTTCGGCCCACCTTGTGCCCAAATTGCCCTGTCGAAACAAATCTACTCAATCATGATTAAACGAAGGTACCAAGTGCCAGACACCACACTCAGAAAGGGTCTGAGTGCGATTTCCTACATGATCCAAATTGAGTCTTTCACAAGTTTCAGAATTAGTTTGGTATTTAGTTCAAGATATTCAAGATGATGACACTTCAACAAACCACTATGAAATTCAGATAAAAAATAATATTTTTAGTCTTTGTTTATATGATAACGCCAGTGAATTTGGCAAGATTACTTGTTAAATAACTCAGTCTTTCAGTTCCATTAATCTTTCCAGGTTCACTGTGTTCTTTCACTTGTCTCATCACATTATGCCAACAATACTACTGCAATTATTAGAGTAATTTTTTTCCCTGGTATTTTGTCCTTCAGCTCTTGCTTCTAAACAAACTAAGTAACTTTTCAACAGTAATCATCAGTGTCTGGGCAACTTTAATTACCAATTCTGTGGACATCCATAACACCCACATAAGACTGCATGTTCTCATTTTTTAAAGATCACAGAATAAAGACAGTGCTGCTTTAAAAAAAATTGTTAAGGACTTATAAGTAAGCTTTCCTCCCCCCTCCCTTTGCCCTGTACAATGGAATACAGGGCTAGAAAGAGGGTTTTACTTCTGCTGACAAATGCTATACTAACTGTATTTTCCATAAAGCTACATGTATCACATTGTCACATAATAATTTACTGCCTTGATCCTCAAAGGAACAAGAAGTTAACAGATTTTAACAAAACACCTTTGATGATATAATTTGCATATTTCAAAATTTCATTTCTTGATTAAAGCTCAATATAAAGAAATGGAATCCATTCAGTGTAAGACAATAGCTGGATCATACAGCAAAGAAATGTAATATTAATACAATTATCGCTATACAGATTATAATTACTGAGTCCACGATTTATTATCCTTCTGCTTCTTTTGGAAAACAAATTCAAGCCCCTAAATCCTCATAATAATTTTCACCTTGCCAGGGCATTTTTAATCGTTCCAGTGAAGAGAGCAGACTCTCCAAAAAGCAGGTCACTCCTTTTATTTGAAATTCAAGAAGTAGCTTGGAATTTCAGGCACAAAAGCTGAGCTGAAAGTTGCTTTAAGTGATCATATAGAATCATCTAATCTCCCTTTAACAGGCTTTAAAAATAATTTCTAGACAACAGACAGGTGGCTGGGAGTATTTTGTGCCATGTGTGAAGCCTCACTGAGGCTTCAGGCCAGAAGTTTTAGTGACAGTAAATGAGAAACAGATTACAACTTCAGAAGCTATTGGAAGTCTTTGCCTGTTGCATGGGATACATCTACATTACAATGTAACCCTGTCAGCCAAGCTATAAATATTTAACATAATCTAAACTTAGCAATATGAAGCTTAAAGCTACACTGAAAGGAAGAGTAAAATTCTGTGCTTACTAGCTTGTACACTACTTGCCATTGCGCAAACAGACACACAGAAGATCAAGAAAGGCTTAGTTCTGTTCAGTAATGAAATGGTAGCTGTGAGGGAAGAACATTTTCCTTTCAGTATGAGTGATGTGAGTGATTTCATGCTCCCATCACTTGTGTTTTACAATTTAGAGACAAAAGTGCTTGTATATGACAACCTGTTCAATCCAACATATTTAATGTATGATGCTCACTGATGCATCCACCTAGTAGAACATCCTTCTTGGCTTTAAATTCATGAGCCTGCAGAGGCAGAAGTAGGAGGGAACCTCAGTATCAAGCTTCCTAGATATCCTGTCATATGTTCAGCTGATCTACTTTTATAAGCCTTCTCTGTACAAGGTTTCTCCATTTCCCTAGGCAGGCAGTTTCTCCTCAGTATCCTAGCAATCTGAAAGCTTTTATGGATAGCTAAAATAAGAGCAGACATTGCTAAGAGCACTATTCACTCTAATCACACTCTCAGAATTCTACCATGTATGTTTTGATGAAGAGCAAGCAGCTGTAATTATTGACAACAGTTCATCCTCTTGGGTCAAAGATTCTGCTTCACAGATCTGATGTTTTGTGCCATCGTCATTAAAAAAACTTTGATCTTGAGTCTAAATGGCTCTTCAGATCATAAGTAAATAATTTAAGAAGGATTTTCAGAAAGGGTAAGTAAACAATGGAGAAATCAAAGGAATCAACTGGAAGGATTTGTGCATTCTTACTGTATGTGGCAGTTTTGCAACCCCACACAAAACAGTGACGCTTGGAGAACACAATACCAAATGAAAAGAAAATAAATAGGCAAGTAAACAAATAAGGCATGCATCTGTATGCCCATTTGTTCAGATCTGGGGAGTCTGATACTTAGCTTAAATGATAAAGTTTAGTTTAAACACAAAAGAAGATGGTACCATTTATACGGCAAAAATTAAGTAAGAACATAAGCATCAGTAAGATCCAGGCAAAAATAAAGTCAGAAGAAAAACTTTTATGAAGTAATTTAACAACCTGAAAACTACCTGGAACAACTCCTTAAAGCTAAAGCAAGCAGTGATTTTCAGTGTTTGAGATTCTATTAATACAATCAGTGTGTAAGACTGGAAAACAATTGACTCACACACAAACCTTTTAAATAAAATATGAAGCAGGTATAACAAGTAGACATAAAATAAATAATTTTTACTATTGATAAGAAGGTAGTACTTAAAATGAAGCTATAAGCATTTCATCTAGCAAATGCAATACTACCACAGGTGGTTTGAATTCCAATTTGGAAAAACCTGTACAACACAGTTTTTAACTATACCCGTTTAATTTTGTAAGTCAGACTGCTCTGCTCCTGCTGATCTCCTTCAGCTATTTGAACATACACCTCATACTTTTCTATATTATACTATCACAAACAAAATAACCACATTTTGTTTATGAACTATATCCTCAGAAACCTAGAACAAAATAAAATATAAACATGAGCTATGTTTGACAGGAAGGCAACGTAACTCATGAATGCTGCAGGACTACACTCTTCAAACATACCTTATATGTACAACAAGTTATTTTAAAGTAAGAAAGTCCCTGCTAAGAAACATACTTACCCTTTAAAATATAGTCTGTTAACAAGCTTGGCACTTTCTCGCTATCTTCTTTCATGGCGTGCAGGACTAAAGTATGAAAAAAACATATAAATCAGATATAAGAAATACATCAGTCTTAACCTAAAGACAACACTGTCAAAAGAAATAGCATGGACCTGTTTCTACTATTCATAGGGCTATTACTACCGAATTAGTAAGAAAACTTTTAACTTGAATATGATGAGACACATCATACCTCCACCTGTCACTTGTGTAATTCTCACTGAACTCCACAGTAGACGGATGCAACAGATCCATTTTACATGGCTAATTATTACAGTAAAATACCATCAGTCATACCAACAAAAAAGCACTTAATCCTTATTAATAAATAAATAAATAAATAAATGAATGAATCTCTAAAAGAAAGTCACCACATCCAGAATGAAAAAGTGCCAACAACTACTGCAGGGTTGGAATTCTTAGGCAAAACAAAAAAAATAAAAAAAAATTATGCTATATCTTAAAAAAAATAAAAAAAAAAATAAAAAATCTTGAATACATGACTGGAATTTGGCATTAGCTTGTAACAACACCAAAATGCCATTTTGGTGACTTATATCAAATCAAAGTTGTCCACCCTTGCATGTTTCTGAAGAAAAGCATTTGTACTAGCTCAACTTGACAAACGTACGCTTGTCTGTTACTCCATAACAAAACCAATGACAATCCTTTATGAAATGCTGCGGACACAACTGAAAAAATCGAAAGTACAGAATTATACTGAAAGCAGTATTTAATAAATCCTAAATTCCTCATGAGAGACTCTGAAGTGGAAATATACCAAGTGCTTTATTTCAGTTTTTATGCTGAAAACAGACACTAGTGTTCATAAGTAGAGAATAATACACAGCTTTGAAAGAAAAAGCATAACCCCAGACACCTGCTTTACTGTCTGCCTTAACAGCAGCAGAGTGAGTCAGAAATCTGCAACTGAGTCACAGGATCAAGTTCCAACCAGCTCACAGAAGGCAACACCGTTAATACTCTTTACTGTGCATTTGTACAGACATTTTGTTAATAAACTGTCAAACAATATAAAAAGTTTTCAGGGGGCTTTAACCTCTCTCTGCTTAGCAGTGGATTTTTGAGAATATTTTCAAGTCAAATTTCAATATGGCAAGAGGATAAAATTTCTCTGCAGCTGTAAATATAAAATGAAATATCCATTTGTCACAGAATAATAAGTATGAAATACAAACTAACGGTGCCAACTTTCTGAAACATGCCAGTTTCTAGCCTTCATGGTTTCAGAGAACAGCTAGAGAACAAGCATAACGTGAAGGCTCAGAAAACCAGTAAAACCTGGCCAAAATGCATGGTTAAAAATCATGCAACTATACATATATGCAAGTTTACATACATACAGGCACGGGGAAAGAGATAACTGTGTGGATTCATTTGGTTTTGGAACTTTATATGCTCACTTTTGGTTAATGTTTGAAGATCTTCAACAGATGGGGGTCCATTTTTCTTCTCATAAGGAATGACGGTTGTTAAGTACTGTCAAACGAAAAACAGAGTTACTTGACAGTCCTTTCATGCAATTTATGTTGCTTGCATTTTATTTTGCAAAAATTGGAGTAAATAACATTGCTAACCACAAATAAAAGCTTTTCAAAAGATCGCATTTCACAACAGATTAAGATACTATCTTTCCCATACCAAAGCTTTTATCACAGGAGTCAACTTCTGCTTTTATTTCGTCTGAATTACATGACCACTTTAGAAGTCATGCAGCTAAACACTAAAATAAAGTCTTAAAATTTGGAGCTGTTTACAGTAAAAGGCTTCCCATTTAGGTTTCCTCCTCAGAGCATATGCAAACCAATAGCAAAACCTTCCCCATTTTCACTCTGTAAGTCCTTCATATATTTAAAGTCGCACCCCCTCAAACAATGCTGTAAATGCAGATGAACAATTTTCAAACTTGCTCTTCAATAAAACAACAAACTCCCCTATAAATATCATGTGATATTATCAGAAATCAGAAAGTAATTCTTTCCAGGGAGAATAAAAGAAAACAAAACACAACTAGACATTTAGGTGATGTCCTACTTTGTAGCCTATATGAATATATTTTCTTCTTAGAGGTCAGCATTTCGAAAGTACTGAAATTGTTGGAATTTTCCCTAATGAAAAAGCTTCCTGAAATCTCCCTCAATTAAGTTTTTAAGAATTTAACAGGAACTTTATTCTGGGTTAACTACAAGGCAGAAGGCAAAGCAACCCCTATCTCTCATTCAACTTGCGATGTGGTTCATCATGTAACAAGCAGAAAACACGTTATACAGAAGGTCTCCTTCTCACCTAGTAGCAACGCTTCAGCAAAAGTCAAGTCTAACTCAGACTGGTGAAGTGGTTCACGTCGGAGAAGGAGATTTAGTGTTGCCTAACACAGCTATAACCATCTCCATGATCAGAGCAGGATCATGCACTTCAGGCTCAAACAGCCAGACTCAGTTCCACGTCACTTAAAGGAACCTATTGTACAGAATGTGCTGACATCTCACCAAGACCTTATGGAAACGCAGGGCACCCTTCTCTCTCCCTTTTGCTTTTGCATTTTTGCATCAGAGTACAAGTTTATAATAACAATACACCCCCCAAAAACCCTACTTAAATGAATAGTCTGATAGCAGCACTAAGCAACAGAGCATCTGATGCTTTCTTGTTTTTTTTCACATTGCAATCTGCTGCAATAAGTAGATATCACCAGTTTTTTTAAAGCAGAACAAGGCTTTCATCATGTGACAAAAAAACAAACAAAAAAAATCCCAAATAAAAAAAACAAATGCAGTAGAAAAATGGATTTCCAGGACTAAATAACAAAAAAAGCTGTTATCTTTCTTACCATTCTTCCCTATTTTTCATTTTAAGTTCTTGTTATTTCCATGACTGGCTTTAGGATACAGGAAGGGAAAAAAGCCTCAACCATTCAACCAACCAACCAACCATAACCCCCCTAACAAGGATATAGTATAAAATGAATCAGGGGAAAAATATGATCAACATGAACAGCATTAGTAAACAAGTAACTCAAGTGACTGGAAGAGCTATCCACTCACTGCTATTCTTAATATACAATAATGCTACATATATAAAGAAAAGTTAGGAGGCAGAAGAAAAGGTACATCTGAATAGAGACATGTATATAAAAGAAATCTTTTAATCAAAAGTAAGAAGGGCTAGCATATCTAAATATGTTCACTTTATGACAATACTCAACCTTTAATATGTTATTAAATGGCAAAAATTGTAAGGAAAACAAACAAACCCCAAACCCCTGCACAGCTATCACTGTACAAGTATTGAGATACTGCAGAGTGATAAAAACTGTTAGGTAAGCTCTGTGCATGTATTCAAGATCCCCAAAGCTGGGCATAAACAGCTATTTTTACTGTGAGGGCAGTGAGGCACTGGAATGGGTTGCCCAGGGAAGTTTTGAATGCTCCATCCCTGGCGGTGTTCAAGGCTGGGTTGGACAGAACCTTGGGTGGAATGGTTTAGTGTGAGGTGTCCCTGCCCATGGCAGAGGGGTTGGAACTTGATGATCTTAAGGTCCTTTCCAACCCTACCTATTCTATGATTCTATGTCTTCATGAACTCTCACACCTGGCTTGAGAAGGAGGGCAAGTCCATAATTTCTAACCTCATGATTCAGAAATTACTTCAGAGGAGTTGTTTGACTTCCTGAACTCCTCTGTGGGATACTCCAGTCATCTTCCAGGCAAAGGCCTAGTAAGACATGACTTCTAAACTACCAGGCAGTTTATTGCCTCAATGGACTTCTCACCAGGGGAAAAACCCCCAATATTCTAACACACTTCTGACACAACTGTATAAACTATAATGGATGGGTGTTAAATAATGTGAAATAACACTACTTTGTAATGTGTGCCAAAAGCCTAAACAATAGCATAAGCATCGACTCTTTACCAAAATACAGAATGCATTTAATAAAATGCACCTTACAGTTCTGAAACAATTAAGTATTACTTTGGAAGAAGGTATAAGAGTCTTGCTACGTAGGTATATGTAACATCAACAGTAATGCCCACCGAGGTTGAGTCTCTGTGCTGTATATTTCAACATTTAAATAGTTGGTAAAAAGACACAAGCTTGCCTATGGCATATGTATTTTATATCTGTAATATGCATTGCACACATTTGGCTGCTTTTAACATCATGCAACTTCTAAAGGCCAAAAAAAGGCATACAATACAGCCCATGCATTTTCCAGATGCTACCCTGTTTTTAGCTATATTGGCTCTGAACATTTGAAGAAAAAAGAAATGGCTGGTATGTTATATTTAACTAACCTAATTCACATTCTTTGATTGGATGTCAGATTTTCACAGACATGCAACTATCTGAAGCATGCATTATGCCAAAAAAGACTTTTAGTATGGGGTAAGAATTATTATTTTAATGCCTCAGGATATGCCTAACTGCCTTGAGCTGCTGAGGAGAGAAAGACACCATAGGCTGATCAGAGTCCTGAGGCAGGGAAAGTACAGATTCCAACATTTTTGGCCTGCTTTTTTCTGTCTCAGCATGTATCTTCACCTACTGTCATTTTTCAAGATCTCAGCTCCTACCAAAAGTGCAGGCAAAGAGTAAGAAAAAGAGAGAAGATAGCCCAGCACCTGTTTCTCTCCACCTGAGTTTCCAAACGTGTGGCGGAAGCCATTCTGTATGACATTTGAGATCCCTTCCATGCTGAAGCGCTAAAAGTAGCGAAAACATAGCAGAAAGAAAAAAAAGGGACAGAGAAAAGTTCAGAATACTGTTAATCAGCATTTATCAAGACTATAAAAGATGAAAGACAAAGTCAAGCTCTAAGAGGTATTTCAGCACATTTCTAGTTTTTCATTCACATACTATTTTTTATAATTAAAAAGCAAACTTTAGAATGGCATTTGAGCAGTACAATTACATCAAAATTTAATCAAACAAAACCTTCACACTGCAGACCCAATAACTGAGCTTTGCCTTTTAAGGCTGCTTCATTTTGAAATGTAAAAAATAGTATATTTGAAAGTTTACTTCACAGTGTAATATTTAAAATTTGTGTTTAAGCAATGTACTTTTAGAGACACTGATGAGAACAATTTTTCAGACTTTAACCACCTGCTAGAAACAGTGTTCAGAGGTAGGACGTTTCATCTCTGCCTCTTTAAAACACTATAAGCTTTCATACTTCCACAACTGAAGCTACTATTAGTGTTCCTGATTTTTTGGTAATATGATCCAATAGACACAATTAGTTAGTAACATACCCATATTGATTTCAAGCTTCATTACACGGAATCACAGATTCTGATTTTTTTTTTAATTAACATAAAATCCAACCACAGTTGTTTGTTGTTTTTCTTTTTCCTGGAACTTTGTAATCCTTTCTAGGATGAGTGTTCTAGTATGAGATATAAAAATCAGCAACTGACAAGAACATACAAAGAAGAAACTGTCAAGCTGCTGAACAGGGCAGTATGATGCACATGCCTTAGCATGCTTATCTGAATGTATTTATTTATGGGAGGCAGAATAAAATGTGCTGGAATACAGTATTCATTTGCCTTCTAAAATACAATGAAGTCAGTAAATAGACACAGACGCTGCCAAAGCCATCTTAACTCTTTTAAGACAGCCTGCTTAAAGGAACTGCTATCTTGAAGCTCTATTTTTAACCTCTCTCCAGCTTGTTCTTGTGAGAAAGGCAAAAGTTTTAGAAGTCTAAGAAAGCGTTTTACCCAAAGACTGTACCAACAACAAAGAATTAAAACATCTACTTATTAGAATTAAATTATAGTATTCAGAGGGAAATATATTTTCTTAGAGCGTGAAAATTTAAACCTACTTCCATGCTTCGTATTTAAATGAGACTTCATTATAATTTTAGTTAATAAAACTACTAATTTATACACTATTCATTAACAAAAACTCACTCTTCACAAAGTTACTTGAGCATACGATCTGAATGCAGGTCCTCAGCATTTCCTTAAAAAAAAAGGCATCAAGAAAAAAACCCCGAGTGTTGAAGGAAGGAAGCTTTCAACTCCTGGGAGAAGGCTTGGTGACAGTGAAAGCTATTTTCAAAGGAACTACACACACAGCCTACAGTCTTATTTGGCAGCCAGTGTGTTCAATCTCCCCCAGAAAGCAATCTGAAATATCTCTATCTTGAAGCAACCAAACATGCAAATTTCTTATATTGGGACCACATAAAATTATAAT
>JAVHNF010061759.1:19809-30096 GCA_034783455.1 Micropsitta finschii
TAAACCATGGCACCCAAGGCTCTGTCCAACCTGGCCTTGAACACCGCCAGGGATGGAGCATTCACAACTTCCCTGGGAAACCCATTCCAGTGCCTCAGCACCCTCACAGTAAACAATTTCCTCCTTATATCCAATCTAAACTTCCCCTGTTTAAGTTTGAACCCATCACTCCTTGTCCTATCACTGCAGTCCCTAATGAAGAGTCCCTCCCCAGCATCATTATAGGGCCCCTTCAGATACTGGAAGGCTGCTCTGATGCTGGCATCTGCAGTGGTGCAGGCAGAACTGGGGCCTTGTTGTGCATGATGCTGAACAAAAAGAGACAGCCTCAAATTACACACATAACTGGACAGTTCAGCTCCTTATTTGCAAGTCTGCAGTGGCGTAGTTGATGCTAACCTAGATCCTCTGGGAGATAAAATGCTCAGAGATGGGGTCATAAAGTAATGCTTCGGGTGACCTCCATCAGTGATCCCCCTGAGCTGTGCTTGGCCACTTCCCCTTAGTTAAGAGGTTTCTGGTCTTGTTTCAGAAATGAGGACAGTGGAAAGAGCGATAAGGCAGAGAAAGGCACGAAGGTGATGCGACGTCTGAGTTCCCTGCGGAGCCGAGTCACTGGGTCCTGGCAAAAGGAGAAGGTGAGCGAGAGATGCTGGATTTGTGGAAGAAATCGCTGAATTCTTCAAGTAGCAAAAGGGATCTGCCCCAGGGACCAGTAGTGTGGTTTGGCTGAGCAGATGTGCTGTGACCCCTAACATAATGCACTGGTCAGGGTGATCCCTGGCTCTCAGCCCACCTTGCTCCAGGCCACGTTCTGGCTGCTCTCCTGCTGTCTTAGCACAAGTTGTGCAGACCAGGAGAAGAGCCCTTTGCCTGGATCACTCACTGTGGCAAGGAGGAGAGCCTGCAGGGCACCATGGGCTGCATTGCCGTGTCCTGCTTTTCATCAGACATGGACCAGAGGGACTGGCCCAAGCTTTTAGGAAGGCATCTGGGAAAAGCACGGCCACCCCAAAGGCTCAGGCACAAAGGTGCCCACTGTACTTGTGAGGAACGTGCAGGCACTGCAAGGGCTGTAACAGAGCTGTGGGGTTTTTTTTTCTCTCCTTCCAGGGTAAGAACAAAGAGCAGCCAAAAGACAGAGAGAAGGAGAAAGAGACAAAGGAGCCGAAAGAAAGGTGGAAAGAGATCAATAGGCACCAGCTCGTGCCAGGGGTTTTCTCCAGCTGCACCAGCTGCTCTCTGTGTGCCAAACCCCTTGTGAATAAAAGTGCTCTGCAGTGCCTGAGTGAGTATGGCTCTGGCCCAGCCTGGCTGCAGCTCGCTCCCCAGCCTCCCCTCTGGCCCTGCCATTCCCCTGCCCAAAGCAGCCTCTTGGGTTGCTTCACTTTTCTGCTGCTTTGGCTGCACCCAGCACCCTGCTCGGCCTGGCTCTTTCTCCAGATAGTCGAAATGAGCTCGGAAGCCTGCCTGGCAATAGTTTACCCTCCTTTTCTTTGGCCGCTGAACCATTTCCCACCCCTTTCCCCCACGGAGGATTCCAGGTCAGCTTTTCCTTTAACAACTTGTATTTTTCCTCCACAAAGTTCTGCTTTGCCCAAGCAAACATCCCTGCTGCCTGAGGGAAGCTGGATCCTTTAGGCTGCTATTCACAGCTGCCAGCTGTTATATATATATATATATATAAACCAGCTCAGCATCTGGCCTATGCATGGGCACAGGGATCTCTACAGCATCCAAACCTTTATTAACTAACACAAAGCAGTGCCTCCCAGCACCTGCATGGGTGAGATTGTTGCTTTCCAGATGTAAGCTGCTCCTTTGCCAGTGTGCATGGGACTCTCTCCTCCTACCACATTCACTGTGGCTTTGCTGCATGGCTTTGGCTGACGGACAAAGCCTGTCCCTCCTCTTTGGGGCAGGTACTCAGAGCGCTGAAGAACATTTTCATTCTCAAAGGATTGTCCTTGGGCAGAGAAAATCTCCTAGAAATGAGCTCTTTCTCTACCCTGCATCCTCAAGCAATGCTCGCTCTCCAGTAAGAGTGTCTCAGAGGCTCTTAAGGTCAGTAAAACCTTCTTGGGACATAGAAGAACTGGCTCCCTTGGACATGTGCTGTGAAAAGCCTATTTTCCCTTCAGGTTGGCTGAAGGGAAATTGAACTGGACCACAGCTGATAGTCCTTGGCTGTCAGTGAACGTTTTTCAGGTGTCACAGCAAAAAGTAGGAGGCAGGGAGCTGAATAAGAGCAAGTGCTGGGTGGATGTTTAGAGACAACCCAGATACTACAGGAGGAGGCAGAGTTATGCCTTGTCGGTCCTGCCTGAGGAAGCTCCTAGCAGAGGCTCTGGTTGCGGTCCTGCACGCTGCTGTACATCCAAACCTGGGAGGATACAGATCTTGATGCCCAGAGCACCAAGAGCCTGGAGCCATGCTCGGTGTGGTCCTCTGAGGTTGTTGCGAGTGTGAGTGATTCTTCTCTGGGCAACTGCTGTGGAGCTCTGTGGAGTGTGAGGAGCTGGAGCTTGCTGTCAAACCAGAAGTATGGCTCGGCATATCGTTAATCCTAATTGCATGGGGGTTGGACATGAGTTATTGTAACTCTGACCTTGTTTCTCAGCCCCTCTGTGAGCAATCTGTGCTCTCGACTCTTGCTAACACGCAGGAGAAAATCTCCAAGGTGGCTGAGGATCTGTTTTGTGTTTGTGGCTCTGTGACATCTCCTTTGGTTTTCTGGGCTGCTCGGGGATTTGCTGCCCAGGCTAAGGTGGGAGCTCCTTTTTGCACGTTCCCTTTGCAGTGTCCTGAACTGAGGCCCGACAATGGAGCAGGGTTCCGAGGTGTTCATGAAAATCAATGTCCTGTCTGTGGTTAGATCTGGACTGGGACTTGCGTGGCAGCCGTTAGCCTGAGGGTGCCTGTATTTGGCTTATGTCGGGATGAAACCTTTGTGAGCTGCTTCTGAGCACCACAGTTGACAGTTACCTCGCTGGCTCCCGTTACTGCAGTTAGGAGCTGTGTGTGGCTCTTGAAAGCGAGCTCCAGGGCCACCGTGTAGCCATAGCGGCACATTCGCTTCTCTGATGTGTGATGTTCTCATTCACACTGATGTGTGAGCTGCTCCGTCAGGGCTCGGTGGGGGCTGCAGCTGCTGCCAGGATATGTGGCTGCTCCTCTTGTTTTCTCATCGCGGACTCGCATTTCACCATCCGTACCCTTCGGTGCTGGGCCAGCTCTGGGTCCATCTCCTGGTCAGGTGCTGCTGGTTTTATCTCCGCGGTGTTTTTAACTGCAGCACCGCCACGCGGTAGAAGACAAAACAGACTCGGGAAGAGAAGACAAGAAAAGATGGTTAAAGAAAGGGATGAGCTGAAGCCAGTGGGAGGAAGGATGGGGAAATGATTGGGAAGCCTGAGGTCTCTTCACTGTCAGTAGACACAAAAGGTCTGGTAGCTTCCATGGCTGTAATGAAGTAGAGAAGCGAGAGCTCTTCTTAGAGAAAGTAGCAGCAGGAGGAATTCTGCTTTTAGCTCAGAAGCAGGAATCATTGCTCTGCTACAAACGTGCACGTGTGCTGTGAAGAGGCTGGGCAGCCCAAGTGGCCCCGTACGTGGCAGCTTGTTTCCCTCTCCCACCCGATCCCTCCCATCCATCCTCATACCAAGCTGCGCAGTCAACCAGGGAAGGAGGCTGTGGTGTGGGTCGAGAGCATGGATGCAGGAGAGGTTCTGCAGCTTCAGTTTCCAAGTCTCACAAATGTGATGTCTGCAGCCCGGCAGGGATGAAAACCAGAGAGCAATGATTGCAGGCACTGGGATCTCGACAGCAGTGGCCACCCAAACTTCACTGTTCTGTAAACTTTGAGCTGGGAGTCTCTAGGTTTATTGCTCACCTGGAAATGGAGAAAGCTCCTTTTGAGCCTTTGCTGTCAAGGGTGGAGAAGGTTTTGTGTCTAAATTAATCCTCTCTTATAAACATGCTTCTAGAGTTTATGCAACAGGAGTTAGATGAGTCCCAGCACAGCCCTGACAGGAGGAGAGCTCTCCAAGTGGGCTGTGCCATGGAGGTGAGCCAAGGATCTGCTGCTGGAATACAGATGGGAATAGGACTGCTTCCTTCCTAGAGACTTGAGCTTGAGCACTGGGGTAGAGGTGGGTCTTCTACATCTTTTTGTAGTTGAGAGTTGGATCTCTATTACCCTGTAAGGAAAACAGGGAGGTCAGATGGACCAGACTCTTGTAAAGGAACCCTGTAGCCACAATGAAAGTGTTTGATAGGCTTCAAATTCTTCTTTAAGAGAAGGTGCTCAGTTTGATGAATCCTAATACAGGCTGCCCCGGACACTGGATTGTCCACTTGTCCTAGGCTGACCCTTGCTGGCTGCATCAGTATACAGTGTGATTTATAACAAGTTGCTGTAACAACCAGTCTCCAGGACTCATATGAGGCACGTTGTGAAAGAGGTTTGGAGAACCATTTCCATCTAAACAACGGTTCTGTGAGTAAATGGAGGACATGGCTCTCTGCAAGGCAAACATCCTCTACCATGCTGCTTGTTCTGTAAGGAAGAGAGGCCAGAATGGCTTTTGGTTTGGACTTCAGGATGAAGTTCACCTCTCACTTGGCACTTGTGCCCCAATGCTTTTGCTTTTAGTATTCCCCAAGCAGCACCAATAAGCTAATACAGGAAGGAGAGTTTTGGCTTTATAATAAGGAGGAATTAGGTTTTATCATGAAAATTTCTGCTCGTAGCCCACCCAGAGTCCTGATAAATCTGAAAAGCAGCAGGGAACCTGGAACTTTGCATTTCTGGAGAGAGACACAGCTGCCAAAAGGCTTCTGTGTTAGGGAGGGGGGAAGGAGGGAGAAAGGCGGTTTGGTTGCTGTAACATGATGACAGTGATAAATGGACTGGGAGTCCCACTTGGAAGAGGCTTTAGAAGAGGAAAACTGATGAATACGCTGTTCTCAGAGCTGCTCCTTTTCTGCTTTTCAGTCTCTTTGTGTATCTGGGCAGTACTGCCTTCACCTGGAACATCTCCAGTGTGCAGCTCCTTGCGTTCCCTTGCAAAACCTCAGGATCCTGTACACTTGGCTGCCTGACAGTAACGTACCTGCAACCCGTTCAGTAAGAACTCTGCTGTGACTGCAGAATGACACAGGATTAGAAGGTCGGTGCTCAATCCAAACCTAGCTCTAAGCTAGAGTCTTCCAGCTGGTTCCTGTGCCAGGCTTTGCACTGATTTTGCGGCCATGCCCTGAGGCCAGCAGCACGAGCACAGCGCGTTCTCTCCGTGACAGCTGTAGTTGGGCAATCTACAATGCTTTGCTTTTATATCATAGCAAAGCACAAAGCTCGAAGTGCCTGGGGTTTAATCAGTCACCAGGTGACAGCTGTTTGCCCCCAAACCACTTTCTTTAAGGATTATTTCTCTGTAGTGTGGAAAGGCCCCAGTAAACTGGGACCCAATTGGACTTGGTTCTGTACAGGAGCAGCACAAAAGGGATCATTCCTGAACAGTCTGCGGCTATAAACCAAAGAGGACAAAGACATCAACTGCACACACAGGTCACAGTGTGGAAGCCAGAGACAAGATTTGCCCCATGGATTTGAGCCCGTTTCCAGCCCAGACGGTGGCAGGCTCTTTCAAAGCAGTATACGGGAAAGCTGGGAGGTGGATTTGGAAAGGGAAAGGTTGTTTTGTAGTCACGTTCTATGCTGTGTTTTCAAGCTGGATGTTTATGATCTAAACCAGACCGGCCCGCTGTTAGAGCTGTACTGTAGACCCTCAGAGGGAACTGCAGACCAGGAGGGAAGGTGACACCTTTACAGCAAGCCCCGGGCACCGCGCAACACGAACCGCGTTAACGCTGCCACTCGGGATGCTGCAACCCCGCCACCGCCAGAGCCTGTGCTCCGGCGCCCACCAGGCGCTAATGGAGGGCAGCTTCCCCCCCCGGGCTGCGATGTTGGTATCGGCCGGGGCAGGGGAGGGTCTGGCGGCTCCCCTGTCCCGGGAGGGAGCCGAGGGGACAGCGGGATGGGGCGGCCGAGCCCTCCCTGAGGGGACAGCACAGCCCATGGCGGCCAATCCCCCCCTGAGGGGAGAGAGGAGCCCATAGCGGCCGAGCCCTCCCTGCCGGGCAGAGACCCTCCCCTCGGCGGCGCGCAGGCGCGCACCCTGTTTTCCCTTTTGCTTCCGGGACACTGAGGCGTTTCCTGTTGCTGTGGCGGCGGCTCCCGGGACCGAGAGTGCAACCGGCGGCTCCCCGGGGAGTCCGGTAAGAGACCGGGCTGTCAGCGCGCCCGCCGGCGCCCCGAGCCTCGGGGCCTGTCTCCCCGCAGCGCTCTCCCCTCCCGGCAGCGGGGGTTCCCCTTCCCGGTGCAGTGGGAGGCCGCGGCCCGGTGCCCGGCGGCCCCCGGTGCCTACGGCGGGGCAACGCCAGGCGTGTGCTGAGGGGGGTTCGGCGGGGGGAACCCGCCCAGCACCGTCCCGCCGGGGGTACACAAGGCAGCGCGGGGGGGGACACGGAGTTTTATCTTCCCTTCCGTGGCCGAGCCCGCGGGGTTTGTGGCTGTCCCGATGTGAGCAGCTCAAGGTTTAAGCAGGGGGACAGGGCTGTGAAGATGCAGTCTTTGTCGTGGAAACCCTTTTGGAGTGGCTAAAGAAGGAGCTGGGATGTCGCTGGGAGCATGAGGGGGCAAGCTGGTGAAATTGGTTGGCTTCGTGCCACAGCTTGAGCCTGAGCATCCTTAGGAAAATGATCATGGAATCCTGAGGCTCATCTAGCTTGGTGGTTACATGCACAGCACCAGTGCTGCAGCAGTGGGAGAAGTCTGGGAAGTGCGTGAAAAGATCTTAAATGTGTTAAGGAAAAGAAAAAAGGAAAAGGTGAAAACTTCTCCTCACTCGCAATTGTGATGATTAACCCGTTTTAAATATTCCACAGCACTGGCATGTTAGGGAGAGGAGCGGGAGAGGATATCAGACTGGAAGTTCAGCTCGTGTGTGCTGTGAAGGAAAGCTTGGTAGGAGCTAGGAGTGGTGATGGATTTTGGAGGAAGGGAAGGGGAAACAGGGAATGGTTCAAACAAAAAGCTTGGTGAGGCACCTCTGGTGCTGTATTTGGGTTTGCTGCTGTCATAAGCAACGTTTCTGAATCCTGTTTGGAGATTTTGTGCTGTGGTTTTGTTCCTGTAGCATCTGTGTCAAACCAAGCTGCTTCTCAGGTCTTTTCTCACTCTCCTTTTAACAGAGACTTCTCCATTTGGCTTTCTTGCTTTATTTATTTGTGCAGTCCTAAGGTAATAGTTTCTCTTTGGTACAGTAAAAAATGAACCCAAACCCATGGAGCAGGGCTCTGAAACAGGAGCCATCAGACACTGTGTGTTGTAGTTCCACCTAATGTTTACCTATGAAATATTTTACATACCTTTTATGATGGTCATAGTTGCTGCTTCAGTTCTGTAGCGTTCCTGGAGAATGGGGGAAGGGTTCAGCAGGAGGGAATTGAAATGGCACTGGGATTGCTTTTCGGATGCCATGTGGATTTTACGTTGCGTTGTTTAAAACCCAGAAGCATCAGTTGTTCGGTTGCTCCGTTTGGGTTTCTGTGCTTAAAGGGCCACCAGAACCTGCAGTGCTGGGAATGACACAACCTCACCCCCCATCCATTCATCCGATATTTTGACAATAAAAGCAGATACAGGGAGAAAGTAATTATAGGTTGTTTTGGAGACAGAGGAATGCTTTAATAGGGAAGCTGAAACTTGATAATTTAGTGGTGTTGCTGTCTTGCGTGGCCTGTCTCTGTTTCAGAATGTGAAGCATCCCATCACCCTGCACCCTTCCAGTTTGGGGTTTCTGCCTCTGTGTAATTAGGCAAGTTAGCAAAACAAGTAAACACCGGTCCCCAAAGCCACTAGGACAAAGTTAAATCTGCTCTGAGATTCTGGAGATACCTGACCTGGATTTACCGAGTACGGAAGCTTCACGTTCCACTGAAGCTCCTTCTCTTTCCTGAGGAGGTTGATCACAAAGTCACCCTGCTTTTTCTGGAATGCCGTAGCAGTTGGAAGTGTTCCTCAGCTGTTGTGTTGTGCGTATCTATGTATAAATTCAAGTTTTGTATTCTGTATTATTCATATGCAAGTTGTTTCTTTTGTCAGCTCAAGAGAGGGGAATTACCTAGTCTGGTGTAAGGGTGAGGGAAGAGGTTCTCTTTGGTCCCTGAAGCATCAGGTGTTTGAAAAACAGGAGAATTATTAATTTCCCAGGAAAACTGTTTAGACCCTGGTGCTTTTCTGGTGGTTGGATTTGATAGGTTGTGAATATATCCTTAGCATTAAAGCAGTGCTTGAATTCCTCGTATCATTAGAATCACTGTTAAAAGGTGTCCCTGCCTGAACTTAGCTCTGTCATTTGAAAACACAAACACCCCCATATATTTGGGGGGTGGGAGAGGAACATTAGTCCCATTTTAGATTAATCATAACATACCTGTCTCGGTAGTTGTTTGCAAATGGCCTTTTAAGAGTTATTTTATTGGGCAGTACTGTTCCAGACCAAAGGTCAGGGTCATAATACTCATAATATCTGGTGACTCATAGATTTGTCCTGGAATCCAATTCTGGAAGACATTTGTTGGACATGGCCAATGTCTGATCCACAGGAAGGTATTCCAGCTGGGGGAGAAAATGTATTTGCCTGCTCTTTTCCAGGGAGCTTCATTGCCCTCTTGCCTTGCATACTGTGAATCAGGGTTATGCTCTTGGGCATCGTAATGTGTTGTCCAATAAAATGCTCTGAAGTTGTAAGTTACTTTCTGTGAGCCTTTGGGAAAGCATCTCATTAATAAGGAAAGGGTTTTTTTATTCTACCAGATATTAATTTTATTGCCCTCAGTGGTGAACAGGATCTTTTATGATGTTTATGAGCCTCTTAAGTACTTCTTTGCTGGATGGGGCTCGTGTTTCAATTAGTCTATCAGTGAGCAATGGGCCAACGCTGGCACTAGCCCAGACAGAACCCTTCAGAGGCGGTGACAGTCTGTAATAAGCAGATGTGGGATATTTAAGCCCAGAAACAACCAAGGTGGCTTTGCTTAATTTTTATGTGATCGCTTTTGTACCTTTAGCTCTGATAGTGCTGGTCCTGCCCCAGTCCAGTCAAGGTAACCAAAATCCTTGGACCTTCAAGGTGTATAGGCAGTTTAACTGATGTTATTGTTCGAATGAAATCCTTTGGAGGATCTGTTTTTCCCTGCCAAATTAGTCTTATTGCCATTCCAGTGAGTGAGGGAGGGAGGAGTAAAGAAGAGCCTTGGTAGCTCCTAGTAATAATAGAATAATAAATATATATATAATAGGTATAACTAATATAATAATATATATATTATATAAATAAATAAAACTCCTAATAATAGTATAATAATAAAATACCTGGAAAGGTATTTTTCTCAAACTGTGCCTCTGCAGTTTGAGAAGAGCTTGCTAACGTAACTGTCCACTTCACTGTCGTACCATCCCAAATTCCTGATCAAAATAAGACCAAATGCTACCTGTGACTGATGGTGCATGCAAAAATACTTTCCCTTGCCAGTTTTGAGTTTACCAATGCTTCTTTTCTTTGGATGCCTTTCTAAGGTTAGATATTTATTATTTCTATACTCCTCTCACAACCCTTCATGTGAGTCTCTGCTCTTAAATATCAGTCTCAATGTGTGCAGTTTCCCTTCGCTTTTTCACTGTCCTCTGCCCTTCATGCTTCTCTTTGCTGTTCTCTTGACCCCTGCAGTTCTCTAATGCTCAGTTAAGAGATGCTGGTCAGAAGAGTAAAGAGATCTTACAAGCAAAAAAAAGAAGGGAAATTAAACCCACAAGTATTCAAAGCTTGTTCTCATCCTTAATCAGAGTGTACTTGCTTCAACGCTGTCAGCAGCAGTGAGTTGAATAGGGAAAGCCAGTGTACTTTATCAAAGGAAGTATGCTTGTAAAACAGGCTGATTCTTCTGGCATTCTCTTCTTATGTGGGCAAAAATATTGCCCCTGGAAATCATTCAGTTCATTGCATTTCAAACAGTCTCTTAGAGAATCAAGTCCTTGGGTTCAGCTGCAGTTTTATGAAGCTTTTCTGTAGCATCTTCCTGTCTTCTAGTATGTTCTCTCCTGTTGTGTCAAGAATCTTTCAGCAGGATAGGAAACTATTAAGTATGTCAGCTGAGTAAGTGAAAAATGCCTGCCAAGAGGGGTATAAACTGTTAGGTTAAACAGAGCAAGTGTCTGAT
>JAVHNF010061759.1:30196-43038 GCA_034783455.1 Micropsitta finschii
GGTATAAACTGTTAGGTTTAACAGAGCAAGTGTCTGATTTTAAGATTGAAATACATTTTTGAGCTGATACCCCTTTTGCAGTCAGCTTAGCAAGGTACCCAAGCTTTTAAAGTAGAATTGGTCCTACTGATCATTAAAGGAAAAAGAATTACCAGATGTAACCACTGAAGATAGGTAAATGTCAGGGAATATGAATGTCTGGTCCCTCCATTGGCCTGGTCTATCCTGAAAGGAACTTGGTTGTGAGCTCAACATGAATCCAGCCCAGCCTGATGTCACCGAGAGCCTTTCCTTTTTCCTGTTGTGTGCTGATTTTTGGCCTCCAGTTTGCTCCTTTGTCTCCGGAGGAAAGGGGTTTCCATTGTCAACGAGTTGTTTGGTGCTGAGGCACATCTGTTAACAAGCTTTCATTTCTGCTGATAGGTGGAGGCCTTATCAATGCTGAAATAGCAAATGTACGTTTGTTATTCATTGCATAGTTTTAGCAAACAAGTAATTTCGATACATTTCTATCACACGTTTGCAGAGGCGCATACATTTGAAATTAGATCCAGTGCCTTTTGTTTTGTTGCATGGGGTGTGGTATTGGTAGAAATAGTATAAGTAAGGGAGAAGTTATGGGAAATGATTGGGTTGGGGGACGTATTTTGTGTGGCAGGCACTCAAAGTGCCATATTCTGCTCCTATTTCCCACCCTTGTGGAAGTGGTGGAACATGGGGTCTGTGCACTCAGTCTTTGTCTTGTTCTACATCTCTTGATTTGTGTTTAAGGCCTAGTGAGCATTTTGCTCCTGTTCTTAGTGTTCTAGTGTAATTATGAAAAACACAAGGGAGCATTTCTCTACATTAGCCAGGAGCTTCAAAGCAGATCACCAGTCTTGGCACCTCACACAGGGGATAGTTGTGTTTGCATGAAGAGACCTTAAATATGTCCATGCTTTAAACATAAACATGTATTTCTCTAGCAGATACCATATTCATCTTCCCAGTTTTGTTCTATTTCTCTTTTAAGGAGCATGTTTAAATATACAGGAAGAAACAGATCCTGGTCTCCTTTACAGCCTGAGTTGCTAGTGTCCTGGTTCTGCTTTTGATGAAGGATCTTATTTTATAGATGTGCAGAAAGACTGCAGAAAATATTTGCCACTAGCAGTTGTCATCCTGTTTTCTCAAGCAGTAGTTATTATGAGGGGAAAAAAAGAGGTTAGATTTCACTTTACTATTAGTGGGATTATGCTTTTAGGGTGAGAGAGGGCTGCTTTAGTTCATCTGGAAACAATTCCTTTAAACCACAACAAGCTAGACAAATGGTGATGCACTGATGATGGGAATGCTCTGAGGATTCTGTGGTGGATTTTGATCTTTAGTTTACTGTAGTTACTTCAGGTCCTGCTAATACTCTGTGCAGAAAAGCAGCTATTCCTATGGAGCCAAATAAATGGAACTCTTGAACAGCAGCAGTTTTGACTTGAGAGACTTGGAAATCACATTTGCAAATAAGAGGAAAGCAGTGCTGTGGTTGAGCAGAGGTTACACAGAATATTGTTAGTGCAGTCAATAGCATTTCTTTGGGTTTGCATGTGTGGATTGTATTATCAGTTGTTCTGAGCCATATTGAAAAAGCTTGAGCATTTGGTGTAAAATCAAGAAGAGGACATACACAACAAGGATGCTCACTGAAACACCTGAGCTTTCTCTACATCTCTTCCAAAATTACATCTTTCCTGTGTCGCTTTTCCTTTCCCTAGCTGGGAATGACAAGAATAATTTCAGTTTTGTGTGTGTTTCAGATTGTGCAGTGAATGTCCATAAGAACTGCAAGAGTTTACTGGCTGAATGCAGCAACATCAGACCCAAGGTGGGGTTTAAAGTTTGTTCTTCCTTTGTAATAACAGTGCTTCACAGTTTAGTGTGTTTTACTTTACAGCAGTACAGAATCTTGCCCTACGTCTTCAAGACATCAAAGAGCTCTTAACTTGTCATTATAGTAATTTATGACGATGTATGTAGGGAAACTGAAGTGAAATGTTTTGTTGCTGTACTGAATATTACTTAGCATTGCTTGTGCCTGTCAGAACTGCAACTAACACAAGAATGCCCAAACCCATCATTTTTTCTGAGAACATGATTAAATTCTATGGTACCTCTGGATTTTATGCACCTGTATTTTAATAGGTTAAAGCTGAGGGAAGAGTGTGAGGGGTGGAGAGGAATTTGTAACAATTGCCTGTTATTTATAAGCTAGATAATGAAGAAGTGATTTTGGTTTTGAACTCCGGCTAACTTTATATCTTGCTAAGCTGTTCATTTGTTATCTGTGTCACTGTGGTGCCTATGATTGCAGTCAGGTCACAGGTTGGGCTCAGATAGCTGCCGAGCTGCCTTTTTTCGTTGTTATTATTCTGGTATTGGTTTCAGAAACAATTTCCTCTCTTTATAACTGATCATACCCGAGGGAGTTTGAGTTTGGTTTAACCTGCAAGTGTTGATGATTTCAGATTAGGGAGTACTGTGAGCGGGGAGAAGAGAGACCAGAGCAGCTCAAACCTGGGCAATTACAGGTTAGAGGAAGTGCTTTCAGTCACTGGTGATACAGAATGTAACTCTTCTGATGGCAGAAATGTTCTTGTGGGGGTGTTGATATATACTTTTAAAGTGCTCTATGCATTGTGTGTTTTCCTTTTAAACTGAAAAATTCACTTGCTCTGATGCTTCCATTTCCACTCCTTTACCATCTCCCAAACTGTAATGGTTTAATCAGCCCTGACAGACCACTCCTGAAGAAAGCAAAGAGGCTGTGGTAGCACAAATGATGGGGACTGAAGTCAGGAATAAGATCCTCAAAGTGAAACAAGCCTCCCCAGAAGCCATTCCTTACAGACCATAGAATTTACTTAATTTCTTGGCATCTTTGACAAATTGTATCCCAGTGAATTGCAGTATCTTGTTGTGTTGTAAGAATAGGAAAGTTGTACAGGTTACCAGAGATGCAATTTTAAATGGGCAGTCTAAATTTTGGTTGAAACTGGCTGGGTTAGTTTCATCAGTGTTGCTGTGAGCTAAATGGCAACAAAGTGTAGGTGAGGACTGTGTACCTAAAGGGTTTGCTTTTAGTTCATAAGTTATTTCTTATTACGGCTTGCATTCGGCTGGAACTTCACTCTTTGTTCTATTTCAGCTGATCTCTGATGGGTTTTTTATACGAAGTGTTAATGTCTATAGGTCATTTGTCTGGAATGTGAAAAAATCAAAGCTGTCACTGTGTCAAAGCTTTCCTACTTTCAGTACACAGCTTCACTCGCAGTTAGTGCTGTATGATAGAAAGAACAGGATTCATTTTGGACTGAAAGTTTGGTCTGGATGTGTAAGAATATTGTCTTTTTTCCTATAGCAGAAGGATTTGCAGCTCAGACCTTCTGGATCTCCACAAAGTTCGCCCCAGTGCATTTCCCCAGGTTTGTACTAAAGAATGATTTCTGTGCTCAAGGCTTATCTGTTCAATTGTATTTTTTTCCTTTAATATGTTTTAAAGGCTATACACAGTGTGTTATTGAAGTATAGAAAAGGTCTCTTTTAATAAGATGGCTTCATTTTTTTTCCTATTGGGAATGGCTCAGAGGCTCCTAGCAATCTCCTGTGTGTTTTTATCTTTTTATCTTTTTATTTTTCTTTATACCTTCTTGCTGTGTAACCTCAGAATATCACGGTGAAAAGGGATCAATAAGCTCGTTTTTCATTGATTGTCTATTCTCTGGCCTCTGAAAAGACTAGAACTGTGAACTTTGTTTTACATCAGATTTTCATAATTGTCTATTTAAAACTTGCCTGCAGCTAGTGGTTGCTAGAAATCTCTAAGACAAGCTAGCACTAATGGTCTGAACAGAAATCTGTGTCGAAGCAAAGTGGGAAAAGGGATCTGGGAGGAAAAAAAAAGAGGAAAGAACAGCTTTATTGCAGCATAGGCTTTGAAATAGCTTTTTGCTGCTGGAAAAGACCATCATGGTCACAGGTGTACAATTCCAATAGCATTCTAATTTTTAGATGGGATGAGGTCTGCATTAATAGAAGAGGCTTTTTGGCTCTCGGGTGATTGATTGTAACCAGAGCAGAATTACTTTCTGCCTTGCAGTCGGTCTGTTTGGTTGCTTTGATGGCTGTAAGAACCACATCTGACACAGATGTCTGAGTATTCCTATATGTGTTTCACACGGTTTTGGTAGGTATCGTCTGACTTGCAATGCAAGGTGTCCTTTATGAAACAAGTCTTACCATGAGGTAAGAGGACAAAGAGTTATTGTTACAAGAAGACAAGTGGCCGTTTGCCTTAGCAAGAATGGCTTTGTGCATTTAGGGGGAAAGTGCAAGTGCAGGGACAGTAGAAAACAGTAAGGATTAATGAAAATAGGAAAAGTTGGCTGTAGGGCTTGTCGTTGAAACAGCTCTGTGGTATACAGTCTGGTCTGGTTTGACAGGTTAACAGCGATCGATGGGGACTCTCAGCAGTGTGCAGACAGTGCTAATTGAACTCAGAAAATGGCTTTTTGCTGGTGCACACTCTGCTAGGCAGCCAGTACTTGTTTTCCATGCTCAAAACCAGAAACTGGGAGGTAAAGGAACAGTTGATAGCATGAGCATTGTCTTTACCCAGAGGGTAGCACTGCAGACTGCAGTGTCCAGCAAAAAAAAGCCAAAGGTATTGTGTCCATGTAAAAGAGAAATATGGTTTAAGAAAGCTATAAACTGTGGTGTTTGTGTGTGTCCCCCATCCCTCTCCACATGTTTTGCCTGTGGGGATTTTTAGAGTTGGCCTTTCATTATGAAACAGATCTTTATGTTCTTGGCTTATAATGCACAGAAAGAGAACATGATGGCTGAAGATTTCGGTACTTCCCCAAATAGAAATGGGAGGACATTTATTATTAAGTCTTTGTTTAAGAACCCCCCCTTTACAGATCCTGCTATTAGTGTCCACTAAATTAGTGTCCTCTTTCAGTTGGAGCTCATCACTTGGAGACGATGGAAGAGGGCTCAGTTTACCTACTTGTCTTGTGCTGTGTCTATAGCCAGGAGATTTCAAACCCAAACAGGTTTTCCGGCAGGAAAAGCTGCAGTGATATAATTCTCAATATTAATTATCACTGATGAAGTCTCCCTTGCAGCCCTAATACAATTCTATTCAACTGTTTCAAAGCTGAAATGAGAGACAAGCAGATGTAAAGTATGGGATATCAAGAAATGTGGAAAAACCTGTTTCATAAGGTGAAGCGTGAATATCTTGATTTAGCTATGTTTTGTTGAACAAGGCAGAAGTGGAAGGAGAGCGAATTGTTAGTGAAGGAGTGAGACTGAGAAAAGGGAACTTTTGGGGATAGGTAAACACTGGTGTTTTTACAAGAAAAGATGTAAACTGGTGATGCATAGACCTTGCCTGGGAACTGAAGACCCTCTTGAATGGCTGCATGGTCCTGAAGGAGCCTCCCAGGCACAGGAGTGGCTGAGGAGTTGGGTCTGGGGGTAAGGCTGAGGCTGCACTGGGTTCAAGGATCCATGAGGTCTCTTCCACTCCCATGTCCTTAAAAGCACTTTGAAATAAGTGCAGCTGCAGCCCTCGTCAGTGATAAGTTTCAAAGATTGGCTGATTCTTCATCTTTGACTTCCCTGAAGTTCCTGTCTTGAAAGGATGTATTTTGTCTCCTGTTCCTTATCATTCATTACAGACATTAGTGCTAAATAATTGTATCCATTTTTTAGAAGTCTATTACCAGCTTCCATGTATTGTGTAAGAGTGATTAAAATTTCAAATACCTTTCCAGTTCACAATCTGTCTAGGTTTTAAAAAGCATTAAAAAGCTGCAGTATTAAAATTAAATTTAGTTCTGGTATCTATTATGTGCAGCGTGTGTGTGCCTGCAGATAGAAATCACTGTCAGGCAATAAGCATTGCAAGGGACTTGTGGTTTTGATGTGAGCTCAGATTTTTCTTGTTTGCCATGAAATGTTCTGTGCCCTTATACGGGAGGGTGTGAATAATTGTGTGTAGGTTCTGGTGTTTTACTAAAGGAGAAGATACTTTGCAATTTCCACACTAAATGGGCACAGTAGGGACCAATTTCCTGCACTTCAGACCTGCTGATTTAGCCAATAGAGTAAGTTAAGTGGCAGCTTTACATTTCTAGAAGGATCACAGGTAGTATAAAAACAGTGCATCTCTGGGGCCACTTTACTGTGCCAAGTCTGAGGGCAGCCAGGAGTGAGCATGGGGAATACAAATTCAAAAAGCAGCGGCAGGAGCAATACGATTCCAGCTCATCCTGAGCTCTCTTTTTGTGGTTCCTTTTCAAGAAAATGGAATGAGAATGTGTTTTTGGACAACGAGCTCTTGACATCCAGGATCCTGTCTGTTCTCCGGCCGCACTCAGAGCGGGGTTTGAGAGCAGGAGAGCTGCAGTGTACGCCTCATTTCCTGAGTACCAATTCCATTTTTGCCTCTTTAGCCACTTCTTTGAAGGAGCAGCCCCGGAGCCTTCTCCTGGGACCTGATGGCACCCCAGTCCTATCACGGAATCTCGGCATGACTATCACCCAAAGAGGAAATTCTCAGTCTTCGCTGAATACTGCTGGAGCTGTCAATAAATTTGGGTAAGAAAACTGTTTCTCTTCGAGTTCGTGAAATTCTGCTGTTGTCGTGTCCCCAGCCCCAATGTAAAAAGAAAAACAATTATAGAACTAAAGCAAGAATTTGCATTGGGTTTTTTTAGATCAAAAGAGGTTTATTGAGATTTTAATTCATTTCCCTCAACAGTGAGCATTGTTGTTGTTTAAATCACCTTGTCTTTAGTCCCCCTGTACTATATCAAAAAAGAGATCATGTAAAATGGGGCACAGTTTAGGTGTCTCTGCCTAGATTATGGCTTTCATGGGTATATTTGTCTTCAGACTTGATGCATTTCAGTAATCTGAGGTCAGTTATTCTAGGTTATACTAGTTCTGACTAGGAGACAGCAGTGGCTGCAATGGCAGGATACCTTGATTAAAATAGTAGCTCTCTGCTGGTTTAAATAGTTGTTTACTCTTTATGTGCCACAGATAAGCTCAGTGCAAGAGCCCTTTGTACTCTGAACTGGCTGTGGCTTGTCACCAGGTGATGTCTTTTCAAAATGTCATACCAGAAGTTGCATACTTGCTCATGCTGCTTCGATTAAAACTGTAGTACTTCAGTGATGGACTTGCTAAATAGGTTTGACTGTTTTAAGTTGGAGTGCAATGCTAACTTTTATCTGTTTAAGTTAATTGCACTAGAGTTTAGGAAAGATGTTAAAGTGGTTGAATTTGGGTTTTTTTTTTTCTTTGTCAAGCAACTTAAATGTTAATATTCTGGTTTGATCCCTTGGTCTCATTTCTTTGGCCATTTAGACTGATTTCAGGAGACATGGATGAAGGGGATTCAGGCTTTATCAAATTTAAGCAGACTTCAGATGACGTTGTCTCACTTGCACCTTCAACAGCAGACACCATTTTTCTGGAAGGTATGGAATTTCTGTGCTCTTCAGGATTTTTATGTGGTTTGTTAGTCTTAAAACAGCACTGAGATGGTTTTGTGAGTAATGGTAATGAGGGATGTGGTGGGAAGCAATTTAATAATAACTGAAACTGAATGTGCTTTTGGTCTAGATGCATATTCTGTATCCCTCCGAAGTGAAATAGAAACAGATGCTCATGAGTTTGAGGCAGAGTCTTGGAGTGTTGCAGTGGAACAGTCTTATGCAAAAAGGCAAAGGCCAGACGTTAAAAACAGGCAAGATGTCATTTATGGTAAGACTTTGTTCTTATTGTGACTTTCTATTTCATATTGCCGCTGTTTTGAAACAAACCAGAAATCCTCTGTTGGCTCCCATTTTGACTTGTGATTGAAAACTAGAGTGAAGATGATTTCAAGTCTGTTACCTATCTCAGTGTGCACAAGTCCTCCTGTTAATGATTTTAAGCAACACACAGTTTTCAGCCTGCCTATGTAAGCAGCTAACCCCAGCTCTACAATCAGGGAAGAGCTCACCGGCAACTGGGGGATGCTGTTAAATAAGTAGGGTCAGTCACTGCTTGGAGAGGAGATGATCAGAGCCAGTTCAGGAGCTTCACATGAGTAATGCAAAGACTGTGGTGAAGAAGGAGGTAGAAAAGGTGGTGGCTTTCAGAGCCCGCTCTGTTCTGTCTTGCTAGTCATTGCACAGCATATAAATGACTTGATTTGTGTATTTCTCCTTGCTCAGAACTAATGCAGACTGAAATGCACCATGTTAGGACACTGAAAATAATGCTGAAGGTATACTCCAGAGCCATGAGAGAGGAGCTGCAGTTCCCAAATGCAGTTATCAACAAGCTCTTCCCCTGTGTGGATGAGCTGCTAGAGATGCATGGGCAATTTCTGCTCCAGTTGAAGGAGAGACGGAAGGAATCCTTGGAAGAAGGCAGTGACCGAAATTATCTAATCCAGAACATTGGAGACCTCTTGGTAAAACAGGTGTGGATTAAATTCTACCAATATTAAACTTCTAACAAGCTAACTGGTAGGCTAAAGTTATGTTAAGCATGGATTGATTTAATAATTTGACATTATCTTCCCAGTGTAATGCGTAAGCATGATTCCTAGGAGATATCTGCTCACAAATAATATGAAATGGTCATTAAATGTTCTTTGGGCATGTGCATATGCATGTTGTGGGATATGCAGCTGTTTTTAACTCTGTTCCAAAGTAACATGACATGTTCCTGGTGTCCATCCCAAACATGGCTCTTCTGCATTTAATGCCAAGCTTCTAGGTTCTGACCTTTTAAAAATGCAGTGAAGATCCTTTGAACTCATGACAGCTTTAGTACCCATTCTGGTACGGAGTAGATGCAACCTCCTTCCGATGTCATGACCATTGTTTCCCCTTCACCTTCTAGTCCTCAGTCTTTTTAAGTGCAGAGGCCCAGAAATCCTTTTAAAAATTCTTGTAATGACAGCCGTCATATTTGATTATCTTGTGGTATTCCAAGCTCTCAGATGTCACCCTGCATAAATCTTCCACTTCTGGTACAGAAGTTGAAATACTGAATAAACACCTTAGAAATCACTTACCATAAACCAGTGTTCAACCTTAATCTTGCAGTGGAGGTAGGTTTACTCTTAATGATTCACTTCTTTTATTCTTATCTTTCCAATTAGTTTTCAGGTGAAAATGGGGAGAGAATGAAGGAAAAATACGGTGTGTTCTGTTCTGGACACAATGAAGCTGTTAGTCACTATAAAGACCTGCTCCAGAGCAATAAGAAGTTCCAAACCTTAATAAAGGTAAACAACAACCAGAAGTCTCCCATGCTGACTGTGCAAAATATACTTGACCACTTTAGATCTTATTCTGTACTTGAAGATCCCTCTAGTTTGAATGCACCTTGTTAGAGGCAGATTCTCTTTAGTTGATAGCTTCTTGTATTTTAGATCTTATGAGCTGTATGGACACAACACCACCATTAGCAGGTGTGACACTCGAGGCAGGCTCTCAGGAGCACACAGGGCTGGGGAATAGAGTATGTAGACCTTAAAGCTCATCCAGTTCCAACCTCTGCCAAGGACAGGGACACTTTCCACTAAAGTAGCTTGCCCCAAGCCCTGTGTCCAACCTGGCCTTGAACACTGCCAGGGATGGGGCAGCCACGGCTTCTCTGGGCACCCTGTGCCAGCGCCTCAGCACCCTCACAGGGAAGAATTGTTCCTGATGTGCTTAAAAGATGTTTAGTTAAAAGCCAACCTCCAGTAAATATCATTCCTCCTTCATGCTCATGAATCCATCCAGGGTGGGCAATGATTCCAGAAGAGGTCTAAGGAGTAATGTCATTATATACATAGTCAGGCCACATTTAATCTTGTGAAACCCATGCACCAAAATACAGCATCACCTCTTACTAGGAAGAAAGGCCACCAGCAGCCTTGTTACAAGGCAATTCCTCAGATACAAAGGACTGACATGCTGAGATGAGACAGGTTTTTCAAGTACCCCGAGAAATAACCTCCTGGGACCTGAATGCATTTCTCACCACTCTGCTTGCAGTGCACCTCCAGGGAAAGACAGGGAACGTGCTGCTCTCTTCTGCCTGTCTCCGGAGGATCTGTCGTGCTCCCTGTCTCCAGCAATGACTGGCAGCTACTGAAACACCCTGCATGCACTTCAGTTTGGAAGGAAAAAGGGCAGAGAACACATGCCCAACAGTTGCAGGCAGAAAAGGCTTCTTTCCTTAGGGCATCTGGCCCAGGGCCTCAGTGGATTTTGCTCTAGAAGTCCAGGAAGGCAATGCCAGCAATCAGAAATCTAATGAAAGGTTGGGACTTCTGTATTAAAGCTAAAAATATGGATCCCTGAACCCACCCTCACAAATGCAGGAATCTGAGACCACAAAACCTGTGTACAAACCAGTTTCCACTGGGCTCCAAGAGCTCTGCCCAGCATCCCAGAAACCCATACTGCAAACAGTTACGTACATCATCCAGATGATCTCCCTGCAATGATGGCAGCACATCCCGGTCAGGGTCCAGTGTGATGGGATCTCCACACAACAGGATGTGGGAGCTCCTTCTGGAATTCTCCAAGGTGAAGAACAGTATTCACCTCATCCAGAATTCATACTGACCTTTCGAAGGGAAGAAGTCACAAAAGCTACCTGACAGAGGAGCTCTCATGGCAGCTAGGCACTTTGCAGATACTCCTGAATCCTGAGTGATCTGACCCTCACACAGCACTGCAGAAATAGCTGTCTGGTAGAGACGGCCTCCAAATGTGGGAGGGCAAAGCTGCTGAATGCAAACAGATTGCAACATGCTAAATTATTCCTAAAATCCAGCAGTGCTCCAGGTCTCAGGCAAGGAAAAAGCAGCAAAATTAAAAACAGAGGACAGTCTGAACAGCGCTGCTGGTCCTGCTCCATGGTCCCAGAGGCACCTTACACCAGAGGAAGTAAAAAACCTCAGAAATCCCACATTCCTGGTTCACCTTGGGAAACAAGGTTTCCCAAACAGTTCATAAAGTCCAGCAGCATCTCTGAAAGGGGAGGGGGTGGATGTTTTACTGTTAAGCCCACTGCAATACATTTATCTGTCATCTCTCTGAATGAGGTTGTCATGTTTCTTCCCCCAAACAGGCTTTCTGATTAAGGCTTATATGACCAAGAAGTATCAGCATCATCCCTCCAGCCATGGCCAGTGGGTCACAGGACAGTCCATGAGATGCTCTGATGCTCAGTTTCACATTCCTTCACTGATTCCTGAAAACCTGCTGGAGTCCTGCTGGTGATAACCCAGAGGGCTGGAGCTGGTCAGTAGCAGAGCGTGAAAAAAGCACCATCTTTCCTGCGATGTCTCACTGGAAGGGACCAGGAGCAGCTCCAGCACTCTTCAGTAAGAGCCAAAGCCACCACAACTAGAGGAACAGGGAAGGCTGGCACGTCCTGAGAGATGTGCTGCACACTTGCCATGGGGAAACACCTTTGGGAGCTGTGTCCCAAGCACAGCCTACCTGAGCAGTGCCCCCAAAGACCCAGAGTGCAGCCACTGCTTCCTTACAACACAGCAGGGAGAAAAGAACATCTGGGACCCTCACTTGTTTCTGTGGATTCCACCCAGGGCAGCACAAAGACAGCTCTGGAGAGACGCTTCTTCTCCCTTTCCGCAGCCAGAGGGGCACCTAGATGGAAAGGAACACATTTATGGCTTCCTAAGCTAGCAGGAGATTCCCCGCGCATGTTCATGGACAATTCCCTTGACCCAAGCTTTTGGCATCTTTAGGGGCTTCCTTTTAAATGCCAGGCTGGCAGCTGGGGAGAGGTAGAAGGCAAGTTTGCAGACAGAAAACTTGCTGCCTGCAGACCTCCGTCTACTCATTCAAACTGTTCTTGCGCAGAAGTTACAACTGCATTTACAACCAAGGAGAGAGCTGCCAGTAAAATCAGCTGCCATCGACGTCACAGCTCAACTCAAAGGTGTCTAATGGCCAAATTCCTTGAAAAGGGAGCAGGACTGAGCCCAAAGTCAGCAGCAAGCCTGTAAGAGGATTAAATTCTCCTGAGTTACATTAGTAAGGATCAAATAATAATAAAATCCAGAAACCTGGAAAGGACAGAAACCCTCACACACAAAGGCACAAGCCAGCTCCTAAGTGGGGGTTAGGAAATAACTTTCCCTGTGGGCAAACCATCACTCATTTCATGATCATTTACTTCCTTCCCACAAACACTTGGCATTTTTCAGGAACACAGGAGACATCTAGGAACACACTGGCTTAACCCTTAACCTAGCATGGTGCTTCCCAGGCTTCACAAAGGAGGTTCCTCGGGCTGCAAATTACCAAACCAAGAACAATGTCACCCCAGACCCTCACAGAGGAGCCAAAGCCCTCGAAATTAGCATTCTTTTCATAGTGCAAGATGTCAGCTCACCTGCAGGCTGGCAAAAGGGAAAATGGGAGGTGAGAGGGCACAGAGCCACAGGTTGTGCTTAGTTTCCTGCTGAAGAACTTCAGAGCTGAGCCACAGCTCCTCAGAAGAGCTGTTACAGATGTATTTGGTAGCTACAGGACAGACTTTACCTTACAGCACTTTGAAGCTGCTTTCATGTAGGTAGCCAGTGAACTCTATGAATTCTGTGATACATCATCCAAACCACATTGAGACTGAATCACAGATTCCCAGCCTGGTTTGTGCTGGAAGGGACCTTAAAGCTCACCCAGCACCAACCCCTGCCAGAGGCAGGGACCCCTTCCACTGGAGCAGCTTGCTCCAAGCCCCTGTGTCCAACCTGGCCTTGAACACTGCCA
>JAVHNF010061760.1:0-15888 GCA_034783455.1 Micropsitta finschii
TGCCCATTTCTACCCCAGTATTGCCCATTTCTAACCTTTCTAACCCACCTTTCTAATTTCTAGCCCATTTTTGCACAATTGTGCCGCTGGAAAAGCGGTGCCAGAGGTTGCAGGCGGGGGAGCCGGCGAGCGGCGGCTCCGCTCTGCCTCTGTAATGGAAAAAACCCTCGGGGGGACGCGGAGGGAAATATCAGCTTACACTCCCCCAGCAGAGCCGAGCTGGGCCGGCATGGATGGCCACGGATGGGGGGAACAAGAGAAAAAGCTGGGGTGATGGCGGTGCGCATCCCTAAGTCCTTAGCACTGCTTTGGATCAGTCCCATCACCATGGGCTGCAGGGCGCTGAACCTTTCCTGCGTGACACCAGGCTCCCCGGTCAGGTTTTGCACTTGCTGTAATCAAGATCCCGCTTTTCTATGGCTTGGTGGGGAAAACTGAGGTTGTTGAGGGGAAATATCCCAGTCTGGCAAGGAACGATTTCCTTCGATGGAGCTTCGCTCCGCACCGCTGTGATTTATGGGGTCTGGCACAGCCACGACTACATCCTCACACACGCACACGTCTCATCCCCAGTTTTTCCCAGCCCCATTACCCCATAAGCTTGGGTCTGGGAATATTATTTTGGTGTCTGGAAAGTCCAGGTCCTTATGGGATTGCTGAGCCCATATGAGCGCCATAGCTGCTCCCTGCCTCACAGCATCCCCTAAAACCTCTGCTCACCTCCTCCCATCCCTCTTGCACCAAAGCAGTCTCCTCCTGAGCAGCTCAGAACCCTCCAGGGTTCTCCCTCCCTGCACATGAACCTTGGTGCATCTCGCCCTGGTCACCTTCTTGCCCCCAGCCACAGAGGAGGGCTCAGGGCAGCAGGGGCAGCACCCACCCTCACCCCAGGGTGCTGGAGCCAGCTCGCTCTGCCTTGCAGGAGCCGACATCTTCCTTTTTGTCTCCCTCGTTTCCTTGGTTTCAAGGTTTTTCTTCCTCACCGAGCCCCTCACTAAAGGAAAAAGAACAAACTATGGAGGATCCCCAATTTGGGGTGCTGGGAGGGGAACACAGCTGCCCCTGCAGGCCCTTGGGACCCAATGGTCTTGCCCTGGTTCCTTGGGTTTGCCCCAAAGCTTTTAAATCTCACCCTCACCATATGCAGCAGCCACTCAGATTCCAAACCCCACCAGATCCCCCTGCTCAGCATCACCCATCCCGGTCCCTGCAGTGCTGGGGTGTGAGTCCTCCCTCTCCTCTGTCCCCAGCTTCCCTCTGTGTCTGTTTTCATTAGGATTTGGAGATAAGCTTCCAAATAAAGGCACTGTTTTAAACCACTCTGCCTTATCAGCCAGCATCCAACAGCATTCCTTATCTACCCAGCAGGGCTTGGAAGATGCTGGGAGGGAAAAGGAGACCCCAAATATCCAGACCTCTCTTTGTTTAAGATGCAAACCAGCCCTGCAGCCTGTGGCATGGCTCTGGAGGGTACTGGTGGCTTTAGGAAACTACTTCTACCATTAGCAGCTCCTGCCCGGGGACAGCAGTGTTAATAGGAGCACATGTGTGAATACAACCCCAGGACCAGCCCAGTGCACCTGGATTTTATTCCTGGTTCTGCTGCTGGCCCAGAGATGACCTTCAGCGAGTTGCTTCCCTTCCCTATGCCTGCATTTTCACTTGCTCAGCCCCTTCCAAGCCCAGCGATGCTCTGCCCAGTGAGATACCCCCCAGTCCGAGATGATTCCATCCAACTTCACCCCCTCCAAAGGTGTGCAAACAGCAGCAGCTCTGAGCATTGGCGGGTCCTACACCCTCTGAGTGCTCCCCAGAGCCCCCCCACCATCGAGCCGCATCCCATGGCTTGATTTTACTGTGTCTGTGTGTGTGTGCAAAGGCCTGAATATAGGAACCAGCTGCCGGCAGATTCCAGCCCCCAAACTGCTCCTTGCATGGGCCTCGCCACAGGGGTGTCCCCTGGGATGGGGTTGGAGCCAGTCTCATTCCCTTCCTCTATGTCTTGGGGCCTATGCTTGGGAGAAGTCCTGGAGGAGAAGCACACGGGGGTAACACCAATGATGGCAGCGAACTTGCCCCCCAAAACACCCAGCTGTTTGGAGGCAGCAAACCAACCAGAACACCCGAGGTCTGTCCTCTGCAATGAGATTAACCAAAACTTGGCATTCTTTATTGGGCCTTACAAACAGGACCTTTTGTGCGGGGATCAGAGGTCAACAGAAGTCCAGGGTTGAGCTAGAAATGATCTGTAAAATAAGCCCAAAGAGCTCCCATCCCACACAGTGTCCCCATTAGGGATCAGCTCCATTAGAGGCCCATTACTGGTGGTGGAGGAGGCACTCCTACCTAGATGGCATGGAGCTGTTTCCACCCCTCACCACCCGGATCTCAGTGCACAGGATGCAGATGCTGCCCCGGGATGCGAGTAGGGAAGGCAGGAGGCCATGAGCATCCTGTCCACTCTCTGGCCCTGCCATGCTCCCTCCCTGCACACAGCAGAAGGTGCTGTGGGGTTGGCTGGAAGGGTGGCATGGGGAGAATGCAGGGAAGAAGGGTGATGGTGGTGCAGCCTGGCAGGACTCACCTCCATAGCAAATCCAGTCATGGAAGCAGGAACCTGGGACTGGGGACAGCAGGGGCCAACGTGTCCCACGTTACTGCCTCCAGTGCAGAGCAGATGTTTAGAAGAGCCTGGATCCCAGAAACCTCCACTGTAAACCTCGTTGCCAGAGCATGCGAAGAATCCCCCAATGCTGAAGCACAGCCAAGACACCCAGCTCTTTGGGGAAGCAGCATCTACAGATGCAGGCAACACGGTGGCTTTTGGGGATAAGCGTGTCACGCTGGGAGCTGTTGGGTCCTGTGGCCTCCATCCTGCACTCACTGCCTTCCTTGAGCCAGAGCCTGTCTCAAGGATGAGGTTGTTTTCCTGCCCTTTTCCCAAACAAGGTCTCCAACCAGACCAAAGACCCCTTCGAGTCCACCGAGACTTCTCTTGTGGACAGCAGAGATCTGGCTGATTGCATGGGGGTTGGATTTCTTCCTCCTTTCCAGCTGTTGAATTGCATTATAGACAGTTAAAAATACATCACATACTTTCCTAATGTGACTTTTCCGTGGTAAGCAAGCAGCACGACAGCACCGAGATGCTGGAGGTCACAGAGAGCTGCTTGCTCGTGCCCGAGGATAGCCAAGTGAGCGGCTCTGCTGGCTTCCAATTGTGTGACCCTAACTTTGGGTCCTACAGAGGGGAGCTGAGTGGTCCTACAGCAGCTCTGGCCTTGGCAGCCTGACCCTCAGGCTCACAGCCTCTCTTTTGCCTCAGTTTCCTCCCTTGTCAAAGCATTTTTGGTGTGTTCTCTGCAATAAGATCTCACATTAACCAAACCTTGGCATTCTCTGTTGGGCTTTACAGAGAAAGGGTCTTTTGCACAGGGATCAGAGGTCAATAGAAGCCCAGCGGTGAGCTAGAAATGAGCTGTTAGCAGCATTACAGCAGAAAGGCCTGAGTGAAATGCCAGTGGGACACGGCCAGGCCAGAGCCCACAGCAGGCATGGGGCAGTGCCAGGGTGGCTGAGCCCAGCCTAGGGCAGCATCATTGCTGCAAGCCATGCGTGAGCTCAGTTTAATCTCCCCTTCTCGCAGCACAGCAAGCTGCTCTGAGGTCTGGGTGGGTGGGTGGAAAAGCCATCTTCTTTTGGTTTGCTGCAGCACTGGAAGGAGCAACCTACATCCTCAAGGATGCAGCCCCTCATAGCTGTGGGGAAGGCAAGGGGAGAGCAAAGGTGATCTCTCGGTTCCCAGTGCTGGGAAGGTGTTTGCATCAGCCCCCTTCATCCCAGTCAGGCTGCATCAACCAAGACCAACCCCAGACACCGACCCAACCTCTCATAGGGCTGATGCCACAGTCCCAGCATGAGGTTGGGCTGCAGAGAGGAGCCCAGTGCCCCAAAGCAGCCAGGGCACCCTGGACCCCAGTGAGGAGCTGGATGGGGAGGAGAGCCTGCGAGAGGGCAAGGAAGGAGTTAACTTCCCAGCACTGCCAGCCCCCCCTCCTGCTTCTCTGCTAACTTTGGGAGGAAGGGAAAAGCATAAAGGTAAGAGTGGAGGAAGGAGAGAGGAGACAGATGAGAGAAGGAGCAAGCGAGGGAGAAGGGGGAGCGGGAGAGAGGAACAGACGGCAGAGAGGGAGAGCGTGGGGGGGAAGATGCTGACGCTTCTCCTCCATCGCTGCGAGAGGCAGATAGAGGGGAGCAAGGGGAGAGAAAAAAAAGAAGGCAGCAAAGACCAAGGGAACATGGGAAAGGGAGAAGGAAGGAGCCCGAGCGAGGGAGCATGTGTGAAAGTCGCAGTGAGAGAAGGGGCCTCTTTGATTCCCCTGCCTCATACCAGACAGTGTCTAGACTGCAGCAATTATTGTCAGCTCAGAACACCCAGGCATTGCCATTTCAGCTGAAAGGGAGCTTAACAAAGAGCGAGGAAGAAAAAAACCTACCCTGCCGGCACAGAGCTGGTCTCCCTCCAGCACAAGGGGCTCTTCGGAGGGTCCTCCATCACCCCAAGCCCCCAGCCCCAGGTGCCCTCACAGTGTGGGAGGGAGCAAAGAGTTTGCTTGAAGCGAGGTGGCTGCGGTGTGTGAGCAGTTCCCGGCCCAACCCCAGGGTCCTTGGCTGGTTTTGAGGTGCACCCGTGGAGCTCAGCTTTCCCTGCAAGCCCAGGTTATGGGGTGCAGGGCTGGGGAGCCCTGGGGAGGTGCACAGTGGAAGGGCAGCTTCCCCAGCGGGCAGCATTGGGCTGTGAGTGCCCATGGAGCTGCTCCGTAGGCCAGTAGCAGATGGTCAGACAGACACCTCAGCGTCACCAGAGCCTGGGGGATGAACATGCCTCCTCTGAGCAACAGGGATGTGGTCCATAGAGCTGGGGACCTTCTCCTCCTTGGGGACCCCGATGCACGCAGCTCCAGCAGCTCTCCGGCTCCCTTGGGGGTCAGGAAATGATGAGAGGTCACTTGTGCAAAATCACAGCGATAAAATCATCCCTCCTCTCCTCCATCCTGTTTCCTCACCACTACCGGGGGAGTTACCCCTTCCCCTCTCAAGCCCTTTTGCCCTCTAAGGGGCTTTTGTGCCTTTGGAGATCTGGGATGCAGCTGAGCCTCACAGGAGGGAATTAACGCCCAGAGCTGGCAGAGAGTCAGGAATTCCTGCCATCCGCTGGAAACACCACCCGGTGCCCACCACAGCTCTGGTGAGAGCCAGCTCCAAATACCTCGGAAGGGAAGAGGTCAGGAGGAGAGCTCGTGTGCGCTGTCTCTACCGTACCCAGAGTTTTGGAAGTGGTGATGATGCCACCCCATTGCCTGTGGGGCTGTCGTGCAGATGAGCCCCACTGGGCTTATCCCCAGCACCACCCATCTTCAAACTTAGGGTGCAAAGAGCAGCAGGGCCAAGTGACCTTCCTCACTGGTGGATGGCACCAGGGACTGGCCTCGCAGAGGCTCAGGACCAGTCTGCTGGGAAAGGCGGCTGATCCCTGCAGATGCCAGCACTCAGCTCAGGTTTAATTAGCACTTTTAATGCTTGGAAAGGAGGCACCAGGGGATACTCGGCGGGTTGGACGTGTTTTCCTCACTAGTGATCTGGGATGGCAACAGGGAAGTTCCCCAGTTCCAGCTTGGTCAGCATTGCCTTTGGGTCTAAGACAGCAAATACCCTTGGTAAACCCCACTTGGACCCCTCAGAGCAGGGGTACCTCTATCAAAAGTGGGGGTTGTATAAAAGCCAAACAGTTGGCACATTCTGCCAGTGTGGGATATCGTTTGAGAGGTGCTGAGCCCACACGAGCTCAGCTGAGGTGTTTGTCCTTGCACCCTCTCTGTCTTTGGGGAACAACATCCATTCTTTGGCCAGGTCTGATCATGTCTGCTAAAGCAAGGACTCCTCCCTTGGGTACATGGCACTGATGTTGCTGTGCTGATGAAATCAACCCCATTCAGGATCTGACAGACCAGGGGAGATGGCAGCAGAAGTCCCACAAAGGACCAGGATGGCAAAATCTGCCTGGGGAGGGACTCCTGCCCTTGGTTTACCTTGGTTGGCCATGGTGTGTCTGCAGACACAATGCTGTTTCCTGGTGAGGCTCACATCTCCCATCACCATACCGCTGCAGCAGTGCCCTCAGCTCCCAGCACCACGGTGCTGAGCTCCGTCACATGCTGTTGCAGTGGCATCACTTCTGCATCTCAGGGATGGGGGTCTTCATTTCCAGCAAGGCCCTGTTGCACCCAGGGCTTGCAATGCTCCAGCCATGGAGGATGCTGAGCTTCCAACAAGTGTGGGTGCTGCAGAGAAAGAGCATACATAAAGTACTTGGTAAGAGCAGTGGCAGGGCTTCATACTGGGGCTTGGGACATAAAAGTGTTTGACCTTCACAGGGAACTTCTGGCCAGCCTGCCCTGACTCAGGGGACCATGAGGGGGACCTGCAACATGACAAGGCTGGAGAGCTTGGGGAAGTGTTTCCCCAAAGATCTGCCAACTGCAGGGCTTCCAAACTCCCACCCCAAGGCTTTTGTACACAGACCAAACACAGCCATGGAATGCAGTGGGACTGCCACTGAGGCCTCCCTGAAGTTCTCTGATGCTGGAGCCTCATCAAAGCACGGTGAGGCAGTGCAAGAAGGACCTTGCCTTCTCCATCATAGCTCCGGTGTCCCTCCCTCGCCTGCGTTTCAAAGCAACTTGTGTCCCTGTCAGACCCAACCCTGCAGAGATGCAGCCCCCAAAGCCTCCCACATGTGCCCGTTGTCAGGCCCCTTCTGTGTTCCCCAGCTCTCTGAACCAGCCGCGGTCCCAAGCTCCCAAGCAGGGATCCAGGAAGCCACAGCCGCCGGTGTACGTGCCTTGTTTGTGTGCGAGGGAAACCGGCCGCATCGTGCTCCCCGAGCACGCAGACCTGTGCCGGGAGAGAACGGAGCTGGTGAAGGGACAGGGGGCAGCTGGGACCCTGCGGGCACAGCCAGACCTGGACCCGCTGCGTCCCATCCCTGCCGCCGCACCAGGACCAGGCGGGGACCCACGGGGCATCCCCGCACCACGCAGGACCCTTTCTCGCCTTCCCAGCCCTTTGCAAATCGCTCTGCAAATGCCAACTGCCTGTTTTCCAGTTCCTGCAGATTTACCCCCTCCTCCCCCCTCGCTCCCCCCCCCCTTTTCCTTCCTTTCTTCTTCCTGGGTTAAAAATAATCAAGTTTCTGGGAAGCGCAGCCCCTGCTGCGCCTGCCTCCCTGCACTCGCGCCCCGGAGAATAGCTCCGCTCCCGGCTCTGCTCCGGCCCCTCCTCGCTGCTCTCTCCTTCCTCCTCCCCACCCCCTACAGGGATCTGACTAATATGCTCGGGCTCTGCTTGCCAGCTCAGCTGGAAAGGAATTTAACCATTGCCTGGCCTGGAGGGAGCGAGCGGAGAGACCGGACGTTCCCCCCACTAAGGAGAAGAGAGACCCTTCCTCCATCACCCGGCACTCCTGGGCTGGGTCCCTGTGCAGCCACGCTCCCTTGGGTGCTGTCCGGAGGGTGATGGAGGAGGAGGGATGTGCGATGCCAGCACCGCATGGTGAGTGGTAGTCCCAGCACTGAGCCCTAAGTGGGTGGGTGCAGTAAGCCTTGTGGGCTCACTCAGAGGTGTCCTGCCATCCTTTAGGCCGTGCAAGGTGAAAAGCAGCACCCCAGGTACAGTGGTCCCCATGGGTTGGCTCACGGGAGCAACTCATCCAGCCATGGATGCTCCCTGCGCACCCTGCAACTCGTCACAGTCCTCAGTGCAGGGTGAGGGTGGAAGATGGGTACGACAAGATGCTGCTTGGGGGTGATGATGCTGCTCGGGGAGTGTAGTGGGACCCACAGCTCCAGCCCCACAGCCCTGAGGAGCATGAGGAGAGCCCTGGGCATGGGGAGCTGTGGCTGAGCCCTGCTGCAGTGCAGCTCTGGCAGGAGCCAGCAGCCCTCTGCCGAGTGCTGGGACTCAGCTTCTCCTTTATCACGGTGGGTAGGAAGCTGCAAGCAAGAGCAATGTCACACGTGGGTAACAAGCAAAAGCTTCTCTGTTCCCATGGCTAAACCCTGGTGCTAAAAAAGCTGGTGTTTGTGCAGACCCCCTGCGTACCCCCCCCTTTGCCAGCCAGGCTCTGATTTAGCAGCACAGAAGGAGCTGGAGCCATGGCTCTGCTTTACAGCAGGACAAAGTACGAAGCTTTGACCAAGGTTATCCCAGAAAGGCTGTGACAGAGGTAAGAGCTGACCCCCCCCTTCCTGAGGCTTCACCCATTGGTGTAGTGAAGCATCTCCTGCTCTGCCACAAACTCCCCTTGAAAACTCCTCCCAGGACAGGAATCCTAAGCCTAGCACCCCATAGGCACTGCTCAGCTCAGCTAAACCCCTGTGCTGGCTGGTTCAGCTCCATGCCAGGGCACAAACCATCCCAAAGGAGGGTACTACCTTCCTGGAGTCTGATGCTGGGTGAGCTGTAAGCCCAGACTGTGTGGAGGTGGGTCTGGGGAGGAGGAAAGGGCACCGGGCACAAAGCTGGGACCAGAAGAGCACAGGAAAGCTGCACGCAGGGATGACCCTTTAGCTGCTGGGATGCTCCATAGAGTGGCTCCAGCATATGCCAGGGGAAGGGGGTTGCACTGCCAAGAAGGAATCTGAAAGAGGAAGATGTCTCCTCTCCAAATGCTCCCTTAAATGGCAGCTCTGCTGTGAAACAGGATGGAGCTCAGTGTTTGTGTTCTTTGCAGGACCTGAGCGAGGCTCAGCCTGGGACTGCAGAGTCAGGCTGGGCTCCTGGCTCACACAGCCCCAGCTCAGCTCTCACAGACATCCCTGCAGAGCCATTGCTTGGGGTGCGAGAGAGGAGGGGAATAAGCATCATCTCACTCCCACCTCAGCTTTCTGCCCCGCTTACAGGGCTTGAGGCTGCGGGATGAATGCATGGGGGACATGTGAGCCCTTGTGCACCAGGAGATGCACAGCAGAGCCCCTTTAGCCCCTCACATTATGGGATGAAACAGGAGATGGCAGGACAGAAGCAGGACCCTGACCATCCTTTGGCAAGCAAGGACACTCTTGTTTTCTCCCCCATCCTAAATCCCCCAAGTGCCTTGGAGCTCCCCCCAGCCCTTCCAGCCCCACGGGCCCTGCAGCAGCCTCAGGAGCCAGGAAACGCTGGGATTGAGAAACTGCAGGCAGCAGGATGAGACAGGAGCCAGCGCAAGCAGGATGTGACTCAGGGGTGACTGGGACCACTGCAGGGGTGTCACCAGGAAGCGGTACCTGGGGCCCATCCTGTACCCTCCCTCTCATGCTCCTCATGGCCAAGCCCCAGCTCGCCACACGAGACAGCAGGTCCCGGTTGTGTTTCACCACCTCAATCCTCTGTTAAGAGCACAGCCCCTGTCTTCTCCCTCCATCCACCACAGGGTTTTGCCTTCCTGCCCTTCCCGGGGCTGTCCCCCAGGGCTGTCCCTGCCACCACAGGGGCCCAGCCCTGTCACCCATCTGTGTGGCAAACCTGATAATTCCCAAGGATTTTTCATCCCAGACTGGATGGCAGTAGTGGGAAGTTTGAGGTGAAGGAGAGCTCAGACACTGGGTAGATGTTCCCCTCGTCCTGCTTCACATCCGCTGCTGTAGCACTGCAGGAAAGGAGAAAGAAGAGGATGAAGGAGAAGGAGAGAGTAAACCCACCAACAACAAAACAACAGAAACGTGGTTTTGCCTGTCCCCTCTGTGTGCCGTGGTCCCTGATGGATTCTAGCACATCCTCACGTTTCACAGCTCCAGCATGGCCAAGGAAAGCCAACTGAACAGCCACTGCTGCAGCATCGCCTGCCTGGGAGGAGAGATCCAACCCCAGGCACAAGCTGTAGCACCCAATCTATTAAAAGCAACAACAAAAAGCATTAAACCCATTACAACCCGAAGACTCCGATGGGCAAGACTTGGACACAGACTCACTGGCTTTGTGGCAGTTCAACCCCAGTTTCATCTCACTCGGTATGAGAGCCAACAAGTCGGTATTGTGCTGATCCATCAAGCAAGTGGACCCAATTCACTGGTGCAGTGAGGTCCCGCGGGTGCCCAGAGCCACCCCATGCTGTGCAGGGCATGGGACAGCTTTGCAGAAGGGATATGTCCCTCTCCTTTGCAGGGGAATGGCTCGTGCAAGTGTCACAAAAAGCCAGTGCTCAGTTGGGTTAGTACTCTTCAGTTCAATTCCCAGCACCCCGGTTCATCAGCCGTCCCTCCACACAAGGAATTATCTGTCCCAGATGAGGAAAAACAGAGCAACAAGATGATGGATCCAGCAGTTGAATCCAGTAATGCCCACAGACAGATGAACTGCTTCCTTGCTGTGGGGCAGGACACCAGGGAGATGTGGGACTGTGGGGCACAGCCCAGGACACCCAACCCACTGCAGCCCCTGGTAGATGAGGGCATCTCTCATCCCTATGGAAAGACATATGATGGAAGAGATCCTGTTACACAGACAGCTCCGACCCTGCCCGCTGGGTGACAAAATCTCAAGGGCTCCAAGATGCTGCAGTTCTCCTTTTCCATTTCTCTGCACAGGCAGGTCAGCAAAGCACAAGGACATGCTCCCAGGGGAGAGAAAGCTCCAAAGCTTGGTTGGGAGGCAGGAATGGGAGTGCAGGAGTGCAGTTTAGCCTAAAGGCCAAGAGATCCTCCTGGGATGTACCTCTGGACCCAGGAGGATGCAGAAGCCAACAGCCACATCACAGCAACTCCCTCAAACATCACGGTTGCTCTCTGGGTATCACACTATCTCCAGTGTGGGGCCAAACCTTTATTCTGGATCCGTGATCCAGGAGAGCTTCCAGTGCCCAGAAAACATGGGCATCTTTCCACGTCCAACTCTAACCCCAGCACAGAGGCACCAGCTGTGGGGCTGAAAGGGACTTGTGCTCTGCTCGCTGGGTGACTCTCATCTAAGAGCTGACGGAGACTGTGTTTGCTTGGCTCTGAGGAATAGTGGATTGATCACCAAGTGGAAGATTCAGAGAGGCTGAATCATCCTGAAACTCAGGGTGAAGCTGAGAAAGTGTTTGAAGTGAAAGAGAAATACCTGTGTTGGGCAGGGGAGGAGGCTTTGAAGACCTCAGGCTATCTCATTCCCCCTCTCGCAGGATGAATTGTTGTATTTGGGCATTTTCTGAAAGAATCACTTTGACTTTCTCGTTCCCCAAAATCTGTATTTTTTCAGTTCAAAAAGTGACCCCCATGTAAATGAAGAGATCTCATTACAATCAGGCAACCCCCAAACATAACAAACCAAAACCCTTTCAGGCCAAACCAAACGTTCTGGCTTTACCCAGCACAACCACTTACACTGGTTTGGGGTATAGCATGGATTCTTTCTTACATTATTTTCCATTTTGCCAGAAATTGCCTCCTAATCCCTGTTCTGCATTGACATCATCCAATTCCTACACCCAGAATGTTCCCTTTGCGCACCAACCAACACTCTCCATTCATTTTCCCAGCAACGTGGTACTCCATCAATGGGCCAGAGCCACTGGAGGAACTACCTCCTCTAAGAAGGATGAACACTTTGGTTCACCTTGCTCACAGAGCTCTGAGCATCCCTCACAGGAGCTTCACCCAACCTTCAAACCGCAGTTACTGAGGGAGATTTAAGCCTCCCTAGTAACTCAGCACCCACCTCTACTCTTACATTACTCTTCTCAGGAGACCTGCTTTCCAACCCAACTCAATTTTACCTTATCCAATATGACTCAACATAACCCAACCCAACCCAATCCAACTTTCTCCCCTAGTCTCCATCCCCATCACCCAGACCGGGTAGCATCCTGCCCAACTCCAAGCTCCCCATACAGCCATAAGAAGAGGGATTTACCACCCAGAAAGAGCAGGTTTCCCTAAGGCTGTTGCAGCGGAGGTTGAAAGGGGGGTGTCAGACAAAGAGATGCCGGGCTGCATTTGCAGCCCCTGCCCTGGCTGCAGAGACAAGGAGCAGCAGGATTGTGCTCTGCAACCCCAGGCAAAGAGGTGAGACCCCAGGAAAGTAGTGAACAAGTTGAGGTGTAAATGCGGGCTGTATCCACGGCACTAGAGCGCGGTTCGTTATCTCTGCTTACACTGGAGCCGGTGGAGCTGGGTTTGAGAGGAGCAGAAATCTCAGCAATTAAAGATATGTCGTGTCAAAAAACCTCTAAACTGATTAAAGTTGAAGGCTCCGTTTTCTTCTTTTCATCAGAGAACGGAATCAAAACCTGCCTGGAAAGACGCACTCCCCCCGTTCCCAGCGCTCCGAAGGCAGCGCCTGCATCCGTCCTGCTGTGTCCCTGCATTTTAATTACCACCTTATTAATATTCATGAGACTAGGCACTCAAGGGGGATTGCAGTCTGTCATTCTCTCTCTTTCTCTCTCTCTTTCCCCCCCTCTCCAACCTCTCTCGGCTGAATCCATGGGTTTTTTTCCCTTCCCCTTCCCAACAGTTGGCGTGCAGCAGATCCGTAAGGCTGCGTGTGCGTGCGACCCTGAAGGTGATGAGCATGCAAGGGGCTGCAGGGAGGATGCTGCTGGTGGTGGCAGGACATGGGGTGAGGATGGGTTGGTTGGTGTGGGGCTGGCCCCATCACATGTGGTGGTCCCAGCATCCGGAGGCAAAACTGTCACACATTTGGGGTGTGATTCCAGCACAAGAGCAGAGAGGCCGGTTGGGAGCAGGAGAGCTGGAGCACACGGGAATGGCATGTGAGGAGTGGGTGCAGACAGGGGGTATATCTGCATGTTCTCACACTCGTGTGCATAACTCCTGGTAGCAGCATCACTGCTGAGTGATGGGTGATGATGTAGGACCTGCATGAGAAGGGGATGGCTGTGCGGAATGGCACTGGGTGAATGCAGATTCTCTCAGCCTCCATCCCGCCAGCTCTCCTTGGGGACTGAGCATCCTGCACCCCAGCTCACCATGCTTGGGCAAAACCAGACACTGAGAGCATCACAGCAGAGCCAAAAGGCCACCAGGTAGGTTCCTGACAGAGCCACAGCCTTGGCCATCAGGGTGAAGTGAGACCTAAGAGGTCTTGCATGCATTCAACAAGGGGTTGACTCCCCCCACGGCTGTGCCCCCTTTACTGGTGCAGTTTGATGGCTGGGCAAATTGGATCCCATTTGTTTTCTCAGGTCCATGGCGCTGGCATGCCCTGGGAGGAGAGAGGGCAGAAAGCCTGGCTGGAGGGCACACAGAGGGAATGGGCTGGTGGTGGAGCTGAAGGTAAATCGATTTTCTCATTCCTAAGTTGAGCAATGTGAGGTTTGCCTGCTCCTCGCTGCCATGAAGTGCTTAACCCTTTCTGTAGCCATCGCTGAAAGCGGTGGCCACATGGGCAGTAGCAGAGAGCTCATGGGGCTTTGCAAACCCTGCTTCTCCCTCACGAGAGGAAACCGCAGGAGGGGCCAGGCTGTCCCCTCCCAGGTCCCTGTCCCTGGGGACATCAAGGGACATCAGTGGGGTAATGCAGAGCCTGGCTGCAGGCAGTGGGCAGGTTCCCACATCACCCCACACTGCTCAAAGCCATTGGCGAAGGGGCACATGGGTCTCCCCATCCCAACAACCATCAGTTGCAGCTGGAACCCACCTCCATTCTCCACGCAGCCGCAGCCAGACCACAGTCCCACCTTCCTCCAGCGTCTTCCTCTTGGCTAATGCCACCCAAAGCACCATCAAGCAGCCCAGAACCCCGTTGTGGATGAATGCACTGCCTCCCCATCACCAACCACCTGCCAGCAACCTGTCGAGAGACACTCCAACTCGGTGGCTCCCCAACGCCCCACTTGCTCAGCTCCACAAATATTTGAATTAAGGTCCCCTGGGGAGCCACAGTCACAGAGTAACTGATTTCTCCTCCTTCATTATATCTCTGTGTAATTTACCGAGGGACGGCGGCGTGTGCCTCCGTTCCAGCGAATTCCCAGCAGGACTCCCCGAGAGCTCACAAATCAGGCAAAGGCAAAGCATTAGAATATGAAAGGTGAGGCTGGGCTTGCCACCAAGGCTCATCCTGCTCTTCCCCGGCTCTGCCAGCCCTGAATTGTGTTTCATTTCCTCCTGCTGCCTCCTGTGCGAGCGGCGAGGTCATGGGTTGGGGACGGGACACCGGGCTGTGTCCTCAGCTCCTGCTCCCTTCTAGGCAAGAAGAAGGGGAAAAGGGTGCCCTCCCTCTTGGCGGCATCTCAAAGAGATGCCAAGGAAGCTGATGCAGCAAAGGTTTCCAAGTGAAACCACATCACCTGGCTCTGAAGTCTGACTTGCTTGCGCCTGGATAAGTAGCCTGTGCCTCAGTTTCCACATCTACAGAAACTCCTTCCATTGACCGATTTAAGAACCCCCAGCACTTAGATGTTGGAGGTCTGTAAAAGACAACCGGCATGATGGATCCATCTGTGCTCTATCTCCAGCAAGGAGGAGCTGGAGGACAAGTTTGCCAGTGTAGCTCTATAGTTACCAGAAAGAGCTCAAAGAGTCACCAAGGAGGAAGAGAAGAAACATGAAAAAATGAGGAATTTGGACCAAGGAAGCACAACTGAGCTGCTTGGTGCTGTTACACAAGATGTGAGGAGGTCTTCAGCAGACCCGCCTCAATTCAAACCCAACCCAACCCATGGCCAACCACCCTATCAGCCCTGTGTTGAGGTGCCAGGGTGGAAACAGGTCACCCCAAGAGTAGCATAATAGAGGATGACCAGACCTCTCACAGGTCTTTGCAGCACCTATGGGCTGGGTAGAGGTTGCCCCTCTCCAAACCCTGGTCACCAGCAGGGATGTGACAGCAGAGCAAAGCTCTGGCCAGGCTCGGACACAGCGAGCTCTGTTCCAACCACGCTGCAAACAGCGGAGGGCAACATTTTGCTTCCTGGAAACCCAGAGAAAGAAGTGTTTTTGCTGAAGAGCAGCAGCTCGCAGGCAACCTGCAATGGAGGGTTCGGAAAGCTGGGTGTTCCCCCTTCCACCTCCTGTTTGCGAAGACAAAGACTTGGCAGATGGTGGTGGTGCTTCGCAGGGCTCCTGCTAGGCTTTGCTTTGGGAGATGGGTGCATGAACCCTCACTCTTACACTTCACTTCAGAGGTACGAGCAATGTGAAACCTGCCCATCCCAAAATCCACCCATCCCTGGGCTACCTCAATTTCTTGAGCCCTTCACACGGGCTGACTTAAAGACCTGGGACTGCTCAGCCTTTAACAAAGAGCTCCTGTCTCCCCAGCCTTTGCCAGTCTTGAGAGTTAAAGAGGCTGCGCTTGAAACCAAAGCAAACAAAGCCCCTGCAAAGCAGCTCCAAATCCCCATCCCCTTCCTAGTGCTGAGCCCGGGCACAACGCTCTTGGCACGCTATGGCTCACTCCCTGCTCCGAAAGGCAAGCATGATGGGCTGAAGCAGTGAGGTTGTGTTTGCACCTATGCTTCTTGCTGCTGGGCATCTGTGGGAGGCAATGAAGGGGTATTTTGGGAGGGAAGCTGCTCCAGCCTCTGCCTGCAATACCCCTGCTCCAGTGGATTTGCCCTGGCCTCCAGCCGGTACCATGGATCCCTATGGAGTAGCTCTGGATCAGCCCTCATGGGCACCGCATGGCTTTCCCAAGCATGAGGACCCCAATGAGACCTTTCCAAACACGCTGCTTGACCAACCCCATTCACCTTCTCCCATTCTGGGGTGCAGCTCCCCATCCCTGGGCACCGAGCCCTCCTTCCCCCTGGCATTACAGCTCCCGGTTTGGGGAAGCACAGAGGTGATGGCAGCGCTGTCTTGACGTTTTCGGAGCCATTGCAAACTAAGGAATGGGAGCTGG